>PKRV01000173.1:867164-931272 GCA_003709505.1 Hyphantria cunea | reverse complement strand
TATATATATGTATATATATACACATTATATATATAGTACACATAACACAAGCTCTGCTTATCTCGGGTCTAGATGGCGTTGTGTTTTATCTATTTATCTAAAACAATTTTATTTATTATTTATTTAATTTTTCTTGGACACAAAACTAGGTTTAGGTGAAATGATAGAGCGATGTGAGTAGATGTTGTAATTGGTATATAGCATATATAAATATACAAGCACTTAATATATAGGAGAAAAAATTACATGATATGGTTCTGAACACCATTACTCGTAATAAAAGTTTGGTAACAACTCCATTCTGATCAACTTTCGATCTCACACACAACGTGTTGTGCACACTGTATGTGTAATGAGCTGACGATTTAAAAGATAAATAAATAAAGAGTAATTAAAGGTTTTTTTACATTAAATTATTTAACATCAAACATGGATTGTAATGTTATTTTTAGGGATCCGTGCATCAAAAGCAAAAAACGGAAACTTTATCTTTTACTTTCTAGTTCGTCGGTCTGTCTGCTAGGATCTTTTTTTAGGAACGCGTAAAAGTATCAAGCTGAAATTCATATGAAATACTCAAATGTACTGTCCCTTGGAGCTTTAAAAAAATCAAACTTCTAAGCCAACGCAATTAAAAGATACAGCCGTTTATGCGAGCAATTTTCGACACTCGCAAGGAAATCAAACCCTACAAGGTACTTTCCGTTGGTTGGTTTTCAAAAAATAAATAAATTAAAACTATATTTTATAATCATTACTAGCATTTGCCGTTTATGTTGGTGACCGCGGCAAAAAGTAGCCATGTTCTTCTCCAAGGTCCTTTTAATTTATATCCCGAAATTCATTCTAACCAGTTCAGTCATTTAACCGTGAAAATGTAACAGATAGACAGACAGAGGTATTTTCGATTTGGTTTGCTTGGCCATTGTACATTACTGTCTCTTATCACCTGACCCACAACATATTCACTTATTGCCAATTTTAATGTTGCAGTTTTTAGTTAAAATTTAGTTTTACTTTAGAAGAGCATCAAATATTTTATGTTATGCCTGTATTTTCATAGTTTTTTATCAATGCGTGCAATTGAAATGTTTTGAGCGTGAATTAAATTAATTATAGCTTGTAAAAAAATATTACACGTTACTGAAAATTAATTAGACTATGCGTAAATATACATTTGTCAATTGAAAACCTCTTTAGCCTTATTAGAAATTTCTGGTTGGGTGTTCACTTCTCCTAATCCAAAGTTCTAGGAGTCTTGTAAAAAAATCTTCTACATTTGTATGTTCGAATTTTAGAATTAATTTGCGATAAATGGGATGAGGCAACTTTGAAACTTGAACGCATTAGTAATATTAAAGCAAAGATAAGTCTTGTCCTGACATTGTTTATAACTTAGATAATAGTCGAAAATAGATCTAACAAAACTTTGAAACCAATCCTAGAACGTTTTAACAACTAAATTATTCATGACATACATTAACTTTGAAACTTGCTATGCTTCTAAATAATTGAACTTCATAAATATCGTACCATACTTAGTATTAGAATTATAACTATAATCTATGAACTTGAAAAGTGCAGACTGATTTTAGTAATATTTGTTTTGGTTTAAAAAACTAAAAAGTATATTTTCATCCTAACGAAACGGTCGCGTTTAAGTCAAAGCGTCTAAAATAATACAGCGTACTAAAAACAAAAAACTTCGTCCTTTAGCCAAGTTGCAAGTGTTTACGTCGATTCTCTTTCTACAACTGCCAATAATGCCTCTCTTCTCTTGCATTCGTACTGGCCAATATTTAGTTTTGAACACTTGACTTACTGTTGAGAGACGTCATTCCCATTTGTTAGTTTCACTTTATGTGTATGTTTCTAGAATGCAACTTGACTGAACAGAATATCGATAAAAATAGTATTGTTTTTGATGATACATTTGATTCAAATAACAAAAGTGACGCAAGAAAATAGCGAACCCGAATAAAAAGTGTTAACGGTTCCAGAGGCGAGTATATAAGTATTAGAAATACTTTTAAACAAAATTTCCTCTTTACTAAAAGAAAAACCGATCGAAGAGAATTTGGATTAGGGTCTTTTAATCCCAATCTATTAACGATAGCACAACTTTGATTTCAGAAATCGTATCAATTCAAATTTATTCACTGGGAATAAGGCAAAAGTATCACCCAGTGTTGAGGGCGAAAGACACATTAGTTGGAGTACCTCACTAGCTGCCAATACCTCGAGTATTTCGGGTTCGATGACCACATACTGACAACAATGTCTGTGAATAATAACGGTCCTGATTCCAAGAGTTCTTTGTGTCCAATGTTTGTATATTTATGGATACCCTACATAATTTCGTAATTTATCTCTATCTTCTAGCTTATAAGATATACATTTTCGACAGACTTGATACGTACTATTTTAGATAATAGCTGTCGCCCATCTCTCCATCCGCTAATATAGACGATCTTAATATAATTTATATTCTATAACAAACAGGGATAATGTAGTTATATATTAATTAAAGTATTTCCAGGATTAATTTGCATAGATTAAAGCATGCAAAATTAATGTATAATTGAATTCTCTTAGTAATGCTTTGCATATTTTTACGCACTTCAGTACGCACATGTTTATTACACATTTAGTTATTTCAAGCACATACAATGTACATAAAATTTAGTTATTTTAAGTACATTGAATGTGCTTAAAATACTAAATTTTTATATTTCAAACTGTTAACATTTTGACATATACCTCACAATATTATGCATCAGAGAATCGTTATAATTTTCGTAATCATTGTTATTAAAATTGGGTTTTGAGCTAAAAAATATAATTAGGTTTATAAACATCCGCGTTACACCGCAACTTCCTGCTTCAGGTTTGTTTTTAGTACGCTGTATAATTTTAGACGCTTTGAGTTTCAACATAACAGTTTCATCAGAGAGAAAAAGATGGTTCATAAATTGCTACAACAATTTCTTATTGAAATATTTTGCTAACAATATACACAGCTCTTACATACAAAGTGATAAATCAGAGTACACACTCAGGAACGCGCTTCGCACCTTCATCCGAAGGTAACGCAAATTTACTTTAGGTAATACTGTTATAATGTAAAATTTGTGTATAGTTAAATTTTATATTAGAATAATGTAATAACAAAAATATGTTGTGTGAATAAATCTTTCGGATTTTATTATAATTGAATTTTGACACAGAACTTTCTAATCCTAAAGATTTATTATTTGTGTAGAAACTTGTATATAGTTAAAACTTATGCTAATTTTTTTAATCCATCTATATAAATAAGTATGAATCACAAAAATGTACGCACGCGCATAACTTTCGATCGACTGCAATAAATTGGATAATTCTTATTTTAATGTGTTTGTTATTGTCAGGACAGGGTTTGTACAGAAAAAAATAAAAGAAAACCGGATATATTTATTACTATTATATTTTTTTAGTCCTTTTAGGACTAAAAAACCTTTTAGGACTGCAGTGTAAATGACACTGCAGTCCTGTGTGAAGTTTACACGGGCTTACTAAAATAAGTTTTTCGGTAATTCAATAAATGTTCAAAAAATAAAGTCGCAGTACGAAGTTCGCAGGGCAAGTTGGTTTAAAATAGTTGTAAGATTATGAGAAACTGTAACTTGATAATGACATAGTATCAACCTATTGCAGTCCACTGTTGAACGAAGGTCTCCCTCAAGGAGCGCCAATCGTCCTGGTCTTGGGCAGTCCGAATCCATCCGCCACTAGCCACTTTCCTTCAATCATCGGTCGATCATGCTGCAGGGCGACCTACAACAGGTTTGCCTAATCGCAGTCTCTACTCTACCACAATTCGGCTCCAGCGACCCTTGATTCGTATTGATTGTCAGTGCGAAAAGATTTACTCCAGTTCTCTGTCGAATAACTTCATTTATCGTACCGAGACACCCAGGATCGCTCGCTCCATCGTACGCTGAGCTAGTTTAAACTTTTGGACTAGCCCAATGGTGGACGGATTCGTGAAGAGTATAAATCCTTATAAAACTTTTCAATTTTCTCGAGAATCTCTGATTTAGAGGCGATGGTGGTGCATTATGCTGTTCTGAGTTTGATCAGATGACAGCAGGAAGAGGTATTTGGTTTGGTGTAAGCTTTTGTGCTTTTATTTTGGACAATGGTGGCCTTTATTGCTCGAGTATTAGATTGCCAGATGTCTCGTCTTATCAGCTTCTTTACCAGCCCGTTAAGTTCCTGAGGTGGGGTGGCTTTTGTTGTTTCTCATCTTTTCCTATAAGATCTAGGGTCTCGTTGTGAGTTTTGACTTGCGTACAATGCTCTTCAGACAAAAGTAATTTGAACCCACCTCACGGACCACCTGCCCCAGACTATCGGTGGAGTCATTATCGTCCATTCCTACATGGTGAACCGGTTTTTAAGCTCTAGATGGAAACTTTGTCATTCAGCTTCAACCTGGGGCAGAGTTAGTCTAAGGATTAACTTCATCAGGCGCGCCCATTTTATTTAGATGCATAAATTCAGGGTACATCTTACAAGTAGGTGATGACTCCCGGTATTAATCCTGTTGATCTTGGAGACATCCCTGAATATTTGACGTTTGTTTGTAATGATGAAGTCGATCTCATTTTTTGTCGCATCATCGGGGCTTAGCCAGGTCCACTTTACTTGGGGCTTCTTCTAAAAGGCATTCATCAGATAGAACCAATGGGCCTCGAAGAAGTTTACCAGCTTTTGCCCCTAGTGATTTCTGCGCTCAAAGCCGAACGATCCTACCTTGGTTTCGCCATAATCTTGTACTCACGCTATTGCATTAAAATCGCCCATGACAACAACCATGAAAGAAGTATTGGTACGAGACAAAGCCTTAGCTATGTCTTCGTACATGGCATCTAACTTGTCATCACCTTTAAAAATATTTTTTACTTTTTCTTAAGACGATATACGCTACCCTTGACGATACTGCACTTGACTTTCTTCACGTTGATTTTAAGCGATTTATGTACCATAAATCAGACATTACTTTGGGATGATTGGTCTCCCTGTCGGAAGTAGAAAAGGTGACCGGTATAAAGAGCTATATGATTATCACCCTGTCTTTGGTGTTCTGATAGCTCTAAAATACGACAATTTATACAGTTCACGTCCGCTTCCAACTCTGAAAGGCGATCGTCCAGGCATGCGTCCATTGTACCAGATGTAGTTATTATTAATACCCTTTCATGTACCAGGGATTCTTTGCACCCCCGCCGCACCGTTACCAAAGCCATGGTACCATGACCAAGAATAGCGCGACTGCCGGGAACTCGGGGCCGTTGAATGTGATCGCAATCCATGGGGGATAGTTGCCATTAATAAGTATACTATTTTGTATAATATACCAAAATAATAACCCGTTGATAAAATTAAATACCTCCTCTCTTTTGAGTACTATTGCTTTACTTAAAATACTGTTTAATATTTATGTAAACCTTTGTGTAAAACTTTCTAGAACAAGCTTATCAACATCATATAACTGAGTATCATTTGAGCATTAGGTAGTAAATGAACAATAATTCCAATCCTATTACAGATATAAACCCCTAATAATGAAGTAAGCCCTGAATAAATCATAATTACAAGCCTCCACTGGTTAATAAGCATTTGGTTACCCCAAAAACCTTTTTATGGTTTGGAGGGCTCACGTACAGAACATTATTAATTGTTCACACATTGACCTCGTGGATAATGAGATTTGTTACATTTTCATTTATTTTACCCTCTGAAATTTGATCTTTTCTAAATAAATAATGAGTTAAACTCCATTTAGAATAGTATCTCGGTATGCTATTGTTCTAAATAATATGATAAATGAGGAATGGCGAATATTTTTTTCATCATAAGAAAGTATATAAAAGTGTGTAGTAATTGAGTGCCAGATTCCGATGTTACAAATATTCAAGAAATCCAATTAAAATTCTTCGCACTTTACCTACTTCCTATTGGCTAGCATCTATTTTGTATTTCCGTCCGTTTAAATTATTTTAGGTTTTCTTGGCTTTACAACCCGAGAATATGAGAATGGATAATCATAAGTGAATTGAAATTTTACACTAATACACACTTAATTTGTAATTTTCATTAATTCATAAATATGTAAAGATGATTTTCACACTGAGAAATTAGCACTATATCGCAGGACGTAACAGACATGCAATTGATATATCTACACAATGTATAGTAAGATTCATTGCAAACATTGTTGAATCACGGATGCAGCTGTCCTATGTTCCCATGAGACAACTGTGCCCTTCTTTCATGGATCTTTACTTTACTTTGGAATGTGTTGAATTTAAAGGGTCGGTAACCCGCATCGTTAGAGCACTGTAAGTATTCATTATACCATAACCGCGTTCTATCAGGCAAACTGCATGTTTTTTGACAGCAAAACTAGTAAAAGAAAATATCTCTACATATTTAAAAGCCTCTGTTAGACTATACTTTCTTTTTTCATCTTTATTCTTACTTTTCTTGTAGTGATGCTGAAAGTAAGATTTTTATATTTTCATTTGCTTATCTGTCAGAAAGTACAAGACTGATTATATTTTAACATTTGCGCTTTTAATGTTAAAAAGCAGGAACTAGTTTAACCGTTAAAAGTAATTTTTTGCTGTTAAATAGAAAAAAACATGTTTTAAGCATTATTTATTGTCAAATAATGTAAAGTTTAAGCATGGCACGGTATCGAAAGTCACGCGATTACCTGTAAATTTAACTTGACATCTTAAGGTCATCCAAAAATATCATACATCAAACGTATGGGAATTACACCACCTCAACGCCGAATCACGTGATCAAAACAAAATAAAAGAAAAGAATAGCGAAATTAGCGATTGGCGAGGTATGGTATCCCTTGTGGTATGGTATCAATAATCAATTTGTATTTTAAGACTTCACTTATCGTCGATCTAAAATTAACAGTAAAGCTTAAAATAAACCTTGGTGTTTTTATTACGTGTATGTTCCCCTAAAGCTGTGACGCGATACCCACATACTGTCAGCTATTTTAAGATTCATAAATAAACCTATAATCTAACAAGGGATCGTAGTTGGTAATTATCATTTACGTTTTAAATTTAGCATTTTAATTTAGTACTTCAATCTTAAAAACTTAATTACAATACATATTTTCGACTGTGAATAAATACCGTGCTTAGAGGTTCTTTACATATATGAAACTGACATAAACAAGATACAGACTCAGAATAACTATTTGTGGATAACACAAAGTTTTATATCAGGCGGAGCTCGAGCTCACAATACTTTAGCTCGAACCACTACGCCATCCGTGCAATAGTTTGAGCAGTTGGTGTGTTGTTTACTATAACTGAGTTGGCTAATAAATACACATGATGGTCGATTTACAATTATCACCATTCCAAAGGTATTGTCATAAAGGTTATAAACAAAATGATTATAGGTATCACTTAGTATCTTCAGTTGGTATAGGTCCCTACTAACTTGGTTGGTATGTGATCAAAAAAGACAAAGTGAAATATATAAAGGTATCGGTATCTTAGGAGGTAATCGATCGTTTTAGCCACTGTCACATTTATAAGTTTTTTCCACTTATATGACTTAACTCAATTGGTTTTGCTTTATTGAATAAGCTATTTACATACTACTGGAGTCGTTTGTTGCTGTCAATTGTATCTAAATTTACTAAGTAACAACAAAAATCCATTTTGTCACAAGTTTTAAAAGTTGCAGCTATTCTGTATCGAGATACCTTTTTGTTCTCATTAGTTTGTCTGTGACCATCGTATAATTAGACTACAATTAATAAACGTGTATAAGTATTTACTTATATAAGTAAAAAAATAATCACCGCTTTTAAAAGGTTTATAGAAACTATTCAAGAATTAAATAATGCAAAACGTAGAAAAGTTATCCACACTTTTAAAACGAAAACAAAGTTGTATTTCTATTCTATTCGTTTCTTTGTTCGCTTAGCGTCCTTATAAATTTATTCATAGTCTTACCCAAAGTAATTATCCTCCATCATACTAATCTATATAGTAACTTCAAATAGGTGTAGGGATGTTGTTGCTAATTAAGTTTGCGAAATAGGAGGAATTTAAGAAAAAAAATATTAGTTTGGTATTATTTCATCTATGAATACACATCCAAGTATAACATATCTTATATACACTAATTTTGTACAAAATAATTAAAATAAATATAAATAAACTTTAATTATATTTAAATATGTTAAATCTTCTATTTTGAATACACGTTTCTAACATGATTCAACTTTGCCTTTTAAAATTTTTATTCTTGATTGTCAGTACTTGGTAGAACTTATTGAGATACATTCTGAAAACAAACTTAGTTGTGCTTATATTTTCATTTCACATTGAAATGGTTCGAAAAAAGAAAAGGTTTCTGTTCTTAAACTTCTTAAGGAAGATTTCTATCAAACGGCACGCATCGGCACGTATTTTATAATCTTTTAATGATAATAAATCGTATACAGAGTATTTAAAGTCTACATTGCCAAGTTTGGCTAAAGATCACGCTTCGCTGAAGTTGCCCTGAGTCAAACTGCTGTATGCGGGTTGGTAATTTAAACTTTAGGATTTTATTGAATGCATTCCTTAAGTGCGTCTTCCTTCCTAGTCCTTTTGTATGTACATTAACTATTAATAATTCCATAAGTCGAAATCTCATACTTCAAGTTTAATTAAATAGTAGAATAAGTGAGTTTGTTTTCATAATGCATATGTTTTTATAGAAAATAAACTCTTGTAATAAAGGAGTTGCATATTTATAATTACTTATGGAAGGTCAACCGTCTAAATTCAATCATTCATAATTCAATCATAATTATTTTTATTTTTTGGTTTCAAATTTAGTAGGTTTCTTTTTATCGAAGACTATTCTTTATCGAAGATTTCATCATAGTCATTTTTGACATTCAGTAGAACTACAGATAACTAATAATCATATTTCCAGTTTGACTTTGACAAGATACATTTATGTATATATTATCTGTCATACGAATGATAGTGTTGGTAATGTTTTTTTATTGATTTAATTAAATTTTTATGCATACTAAAAAGAAATATTATAATTATAAGTTATTATTACTCATGTAACTGCACACATTTCTCTATATAAACTATAGGTGTTTGAAAGTTCATACTCCTCAATGTTTTTAGTTCACGTGTTGATATATAGATCTTTTGCAAATACAACCAATATTTACTTAGATCACAATGTTAGAACCTATGTGTCGAAGGTATTTCATCACAGGATAAATTGACTTTTAGTATCAGTGTTACCTCGCTCGGGTCTCTTGTCAGATTCTAAACTAGTCTGACTTAACTGGGACACCCAAAATAATTAATGTATAGGTGAGTGTCTAGTCCAATTCTTTCAAAGCTATTGATTTCATTTCAAGATTAGACGCATCAAATCTAAATTAAATAGCCTATTCAATGGACTTTATTTGCTGCCAGTGCACAGTGTTCTGAGAATACTGTCAGTAGTCCACAACATCAAATAATTTTTTGACATTTGTTACATACAAGTGTAAGCTCTTGTTTCACCAGTTACATATAGCTTATCTGTAACCATTGAAACAAGGTCTAAATGTTTCTAATATTTTTTCGTATTTTAATATCTAGAAGTTTAGTTTTTTCAAGTGTCTAATCGTTATAATTCTATTATTTTACTACTTCATTTCCTTATCTAGTAAATTGATTTTATATAGCCACATTCAGACATCTTTATATGCCTATGGATATAAAAAAAATAGAATAATATAGTATTATGATGGTCAATATTAGGCATCTTAGTTTGTTAAATAAATTGAATGACAGAGCATCAACGTCTCTTCAATACTGTGCCTGTGGCTCCCTATCACAACTCGCCCTATTACGGCACAGTAATTACCTAGTAGAGGCTACGACAGGTCTTCACACAAGCGACAAAGTTCGGTTCTACCTAACAGACAATATGCCCTAAAACCACAGCAAACATTGAAGACTGGAACTATAAAATTATACGAGTATGATAAAAATACTTGCTACAGGCTACGACAGGACTTAACACAAGCGTCAAAGCTCTTCTTATCAGACGATATGCCCTGAAACCACAGCAAAAATACAAGTCTGGAGGTATAAAATTATATAAAAAAAATGACGGTTGACTTTCTTACAAGCGAGGAGAAAAAATATTGGTTTAAGCAATATTGGTCTAAACAACATGTAAAAGAAATAAAAAGATCAAGATTAAATAAAAATTCTGATAATGCCAGTACCGGTGATAAAGTTGTCAAATGTTTAGAATTAAACTACTATTCATGGTTACGAACGCAGTCTAGGACAGTCACAGCCTCCACCCTAATCATTAAAATACTTTTTACACCAATTGTCCCAAATTTTGTGTTGTTGTGATAGATTAAAATAAGATGTAATAATTAGTTTCAAGAGAATTAATGCGATCACTTATTTAAAGATATAACATTTCTCTGTTTAGCCAGACGTTTTGATCACAAAACTGGCCGAATAGCAAACGAGATCAATAAATTTTGAACACGTAACACATGAGACTGGTGCTAGATTAAACCTCTTGCCAGATTGTGTACATGTTTGTTGTAGTGTTACATACTTATACTATATATATTGATTTTATAAATTTGAGAGTAACTCTGTCTATCTGTTATTCGTTCACGGCTAAACCACTGCACTGATTTCAAGGAAATTTTTCAATGAGATTCTCACACACAAGAATCATTTAAAATAGAAAAGGGCTGCTCGTTACTGCGATAAACGACATAAAGGCGGCGAGGCCGCAACAAACGCTAGTTGTTTATAAAAGTATATATGAACATAATTAATGGATTTTCACCTTTGTCAATTACTCGTATTTAAAATTGTTTCTTCAGGTCTAATTCTAAAAGGAAAAGGAAATAGTTTATAAACTCTAAGCTCAAAGGCAATTTTTCAAGTGACGGGAGTTTAATAATAATCAATAGGTACAAATGTATTGAATAATAAATTTTAATAGGCGATAAGAATAGGATAGTATTAGAAATATATATTTTCATTTCTGCCTTTTGTAAACCAATTTCCACTTCGTTAGAAACAGCTAAATACAAATCCCAGCACATATTATAATTAAATATATGCACTTCTTTTGTATCAGCGTTGAGGGTCCATGCTACACACATACACAAAATAAACTTTCCCTTCAAACTATTTTATAATTTAAACAATTCAAATTCTAACTAAGGGTAAATGTTTGCTTTGTATTTTGTGACGAGTGAAATTCAAATTCTGCGTAACAAGTAGTAAAATTGTACGAGATATCGCAAATTAGACCCAAAATGTTTTATACAGCATACATATATTACGTAATAAAATAAATACCTGTTTAAATCACTAGACTTAAGCACATTTATAGCCAAATATGAAAGGAAAATCCATTTTGCCAAACACAGCAATCTTGAATGTTGCCGCAAGCGATAACTAGTACCCAATATATTCAAATATAAGCTTTGATCATTTGTCGCATATTTCAAAAGTAAACACCCTATAATAGATATTCGACCCCATTTTGCCACAAAGCAAGATAGGTCTCCGCAATTTTGCTTAATAGTGCGATTACAGAATCGTGTGTTAGCGATAGTCCCTTACTACTCCCTATGAAAAGATGATTATGATGACAAATAGGCCTTCCCGAGAGGACTAGGGTCACTAATCTACTAGCGAATGTAGACCAATTAATTGTCGCCTATATTAATGTTCAAATAATTTCTGTAGCTTTCCTCCCTAGGCGAGTATGGCCCTATCTCATTTAGCGTCTGTTATATTGCGTTCTTTGTTCTGTTATCCGTGAAAATCTCATAAGTATTCCGGGCCCCAATTTATTTTCGGGCTTTCAATATAATGTCTTTTCATTTCTCCTATTTATGAAAGTTTAATTTTGTTCGTTCGTAAATTTCCTCTAAGATATTTGTTGCACACTGTCTTATTACATAATTTGTATATTCCGAGCAATTCAGCCAGTCAATATTGGAGAACTAAGGAATATAATTTATATATATTGATGATTTTTACAAGCCAACCAAGGTTAATTAAT
Source organism: Hyphantria cunea (assembly GCA_003709505.1). Classification (NCBI taxonomy): domain Eukaryota; kingdom Metazoa; phylum Arthropoda; class Insecta; order Lepidoptera; family Erebidae; genus Hyphantria; species Hyphantria cunea. The sequence continues at coordinate 919,125 of PKRV01000173.1, read as the reverse complement.
ACGAATAGAAACTAATCCCAAATATTGCTTTTAAGGAATTATGCCAAGCCTACATATATTAAAACCAGAATCCATTACATTATAACTTTTAATACCATAGATTTTCACAGCAAACCTAATCAAGAATACAACTCTTTTTCATTTTGTTTCATTGGAATGGCGACTTCTCGTCTTTCTATTGTATATTAATTTATTTATTCTAATTGTACGTGCCAAACTCGATAAACCCCTTTTATAGTAGGCGAACAAACCATAAATAAAGATTTTCTTAAACACGAGTCCCCTCTCTAAAATCCGAGATTATCGTTAGTAAAACTAAGGAAATTTATATTAATGTAGATAAAGGTGATATAGAACATAAGCAATTACAATTTTAAAGCTATTTTTAATAGTAATAGCACTATCAACAACAAGGATAGAATAACAACGCCAGCAATCTCCTTGCGCGTAAACAGCTGATCAAGCATTGAACCTCCAGTTTCATTCTTATTTTATTTTATGTTGCTTTCTTTTATTACTTCTGGCAGTGAGCCATTTTAACCTTGTATTCATAAACACGCGCGTTTGTCCCTCTCTTTTCATCTTAGCGTATTGAAAACAAGATTGATAATCAGTTTAAGGCTAGAAAGTCTTTATTTTGGTAAAATCCCAAATTTTTAACAGAAAATACTGCTATTCTATCAAGAGTGAATATTATACTTCAAAGTATTTTAGGTACTCTATCAATAAAGTAAGAACCAGTCACTTGTCAGTTAGAGTGGGTAAATGTTCTTTTCTCGGGGGAGATCCCGCCTACTACCAAAAAAAACACTAAACTAGTATTGGTTTACTGATCACGTTCTATTACAGTGGCAAGACTTTAATTCATGTTGTACTTATTTACCAAAAACGTTAGGCACAAATATACCAAATAATAGATATTTGACGGTATGTAGGGTTATCTTTGACAGCAAATAAAATATAATTAAATGAACTATGGACAGAAAGCGGCAGTCCGGGCTCTATGGTTTTACTTGGGAGAGGCCTATATCCAGTCGACTGCAACGGGCCGATAATGATAATGACGATTAAACGAAACTATTAACAATTAAAATAATATTCGTTTGCAACAATACATATATTAACCGCCGTTCGTCGATAAACGCATGTTGTATAATTATTAGAAATTAATTAGAGTCTCATTACACCGAAATACAATGCACTACAATTTTATTAAATACAAAAACTATTTAAGATGCTTCTTTAAGTTCACAGAAATAGTTAATGCTACTATTTGAGTCTAAGATGTTATTGATACTTGATGTTATGTTAGTAACTATTCTACTAAGATGGTACAAATTATTTTTTACTATTTAAGTATTTGTTTTTTTTTATTACTAGCACCTCCCAATATACGTTGGAGCCTATTGCTTACTGTTATCATCCATACAAGTTCTCGCTGGTGCTGCTGCTCGTATATTTGTTCTTAATAATATGTATTTTTATCATTTTATCTTTCACACTATACAGGTGGGATTCCTCAATTTTAATAGTTACTTGGTTGTTTGAGATAGTAAGTTTCTTTATCTTTTGATATATTATAACCGTCACTTTGCATCTACATATCCGATACTGGCTTTATTTTCTTCTCGCGTCCGCTAGGGAAATGTATGTTTTATGTGATTGGAAAGTACCTGAAGTGAAATCCGTGAACTACTCGTTTATTTATCAGTAAAAGATTTCTAATCTTTAGAATTGGTACTTTTTGCTGGCAAACTTGGAAATGTATTTTAGTATTCAAATGATGTTGGAGATATTTAGATGTATTCACTATGGGATTTAAAATATTTCTCTTAACTGAACATACACTTATATAATGGATACAAAAAACATGCAGATTTAGAACGACCTTTTGTGGATCACATAAGATGTTGTCTTATGAAGGAAACAAACCTATAATAATAAGAGTAGAATAAATCAAATATATAATATAAAATTCTTGTGTCGCGGTGTTTGTAGTTAAACTCCGCCGAAACTGTTTGATCGATTCTCATGAAATTTTGTGTGCATATCTGGTAGGTCTGAAAATCAGTTAACATCTATTTTTCATCCCCCTAAATGTTAAGGCCATTTTTTTTATTTGATAGCAAAACAACGTTTTCCGGTTAGGTAGTTATTTATAAAAATATGCATCTTTGAGTTATGCAATATCTGAGTCTATATTGTCGTAAATTCAGAACAAAATCATAATTTTTATCATAAATAGAAGTCTACTTCAAGACTTTCATACATAAACATGATAAACTAACAATATTTACCGTAGTTTTACAAGCGTAAAAGTCATTCGCTATACGCGACTTACATTCATAAATTTACTCTAAAATGATCACGCATTTTTTCAAAATAATCTGTATGTTTAAGTAATAATACTAGTAAACTAATGTTCTCTCTATATATATATATATATATGTATCCCTCTAAAACACAGTGTGTTCGTTAAAATATAAAATATGTATTCTATATTCATTTGACGATTGATGCATGAAACTGAAAACTGGACTTTTTTTACACCAAACAACGTGTTAGCTTGTCATGTAAACCTTCCGATTTATAGTACCAGTAAAATTAATTGGATTTGGTAAACTATCTAGTTGCTAACGAACTAGTCAATGCTATATTGGCTATAAAAATATTTATTTAGCCTGGTAAAAATGAATCATCTAACTTGTGCTTACATGTTTGATCCTTATTGTAGAAATCATTTTATATGTTTGTTTCGAGGTTGCGGCTTAAGATTTTTATTTCCTTATAAGTGTTACAATTCACTTGCTGAGAAACAAATTTTTACAAATTAAGCTTAAGAGAGTGGACAAACACGTAATATATCACTACTTATTTAAAATAAAATCACAAAGAACACAATACGAAATGCAACAACAAATGACTTAAGAGATAAGGCGAGTATACTGCAAATGAGTCGCATACAAAGTATAATAGCGTAACATACTCATTGTTATAAAATATTGACAGAATATTTATTTTAGTGTTTAGTGTAATACATTAACACAACAAAAAAATAAAGTTTATGTATCAGGTTGTAATTTTTAAACTAACTACTTATTAGTAAATGCATATGAAAGTGTAAATGGTACTTTTATTAAAAAATCTTTTTTTTATTCAGTCTGTTTGTCTGTTCCAGTTAATCTCTGAAACAGCTGGAACGATTTTGACGGGACTTTTTCTGGTGAATTGCTGATGAAATCATTTTTATTATAGATTAGCTGGTGTTGATATAAATATACAACAACAACCACGGGCAACACCGCGGGCAGCAGCTCGTAATAATATTTTAATATTAATTAGAAAACAACATATAACATTATTTTTGTATTCATAGATAATTCAAAAGGTTATCTTTTGTGTGCTTGTGTTTTACCGCATACGAAAATAATTCTATCCAAGTAATACAAGTAGGATAAAGTTATTTATGTTCAAATACAGAAAAAAAGCTTGTTTTACAAATATGGGAGGTGATTACAATAATAAAACAATTTATGATGTTATTATTTATCATTGAATAACTTTTAATTGCCATTATTTATAAAATTGCTTTTACATATTCGATACCTCCGAATTAGACCTTGTTACAAGATGTTTATATTGCGTTTAAAGATCTACAGAACGGAAGAAATCCCTTAGTACTAGTGATCGAATAATTTATGACAAAAATTTCTAGAACTCACGACACTAGATACATTTTTATAATTTAGTCTATAATACCGGTACCTTTTTTTTAAATTTAATCTCCATAATATAAGTCGAAGGTCTTAGAGTAGTAACGATTTTGATATCAATCACGGTTTTTAATTTTATTGGCTTTACTTGTATGTTTGTTAGTTGGCTTGTAACCGAATTTTGAAAGCCTGTTTTTACTTTGTTTATTATTATTAAGCTGCGGCGCTAAATTTTAAATGAATTTAGTGCAGTAATTCCGTGAAAGCATAGCAGAGAGACAGAGCTATTTCGAATGTAGCATATAATATTAGTATGTCTAGTGTAATCTAGAACAGTCTCACTATACCGAGTAAATTTCTCTGAAGGCTGTTATTCCTCATTGTGGGGCCATTGACTAAAGTAGCGTTCTATTATAACCGTAAGCTGTATGATTAGTTTCTTAATGACACCTTCCCGCCCATCATCGATTTATGAATAATGCAAGATAATTACTAATTTCAATTAATACAATGAGTCGAGATACTCCGTTTAATTCTGGGTTAAGCATTCGGGTCACTGCACAAGTCAGAATTTAAGCTAAGTTATATTGATAAAACATATTATTAATAGGTAAAAGAGCCACGTTCATTTAAGCACAATAGATCAATTTACCGCCGTCGAAATCCTCTACATACTAAATTTCATGAAAATCGTTGGAGCCGTTACAGAGATTCAGATTATATATAGTATATACAGGGTTACTGCCTGCCTACCTGCACCTCGGTGGCGCAGTGGTAGCGTACGCGACTGCTGGCCATGAGGTCTCGGGTTCGAATCCTGGGTCGGACCAAATATTTGTATGATCTGCAAATATTTGTTTCGGAGTTTGGGTGTTTTCTATGTATAATATGTAAGTGTTTACAAAAAAAAAGTATTCATGTATTAATATCAGTTATCTAGTACCCATAATACAAGCTCTGCTTAGTTTGGGACTAGATGGCGTTGTGTGTTAAATGTTCGAAGTATTTATTTTTTATTTATGGATCTAGCACGACTTTTCCTGTAACCCTAAAAACTTTTTTTCATATAACACAGCATTTAATTTGTTATCCGCTTGAATATCAATCTGGCTATATCTATAAATAAAAAAATACTTCCATTTCACTTTTACAGTGGGACTAATTTTGACGAGACTTTCACAGGCATATAGCGAATGATATAAGGAGTAACTTTAGCGTTAAAAGCGGTATTTATTGTGGATAACACCGCGGGGCTCAACTAGTACAAGAATAACACTGAGTCATGAGACGACGCTTTCTTTTAAACGGGTGGCGATACCGTCATGATTCTAACGTTAGCTTTATAGTGGTGGCCTCAAGTTACATCTTTTATGAAATAGATACTGTTGATGTTTGCTTAAAAACTGCTGTTTGTAACTAGTCACATTTGCTTAGTGATATAAAAAGTGTATGTAGGCAACAGAGACATTCATATTAACATTATAAATTCGAAAGTAAATCTGTCTGCCTCTTACGCTCTCATGGCTAAGCCGCGCCACCAATTTCAAAGAAATATGCCATGGATACTTTGATTCTTGAGGACGTACATTACCTACTTATTACTGCAATAACCAAATTACAAACGGGTGGAGCCGCTGGCAAACGGTAGTATATTAAAAATCCAATTCTTAAATCATTACTTAGGAAATTAGTAAACATAAGAATTATATTGAGTAAACATCAAAGTAATTAATAAGTGAATCTATTCTTATAAATATTCTTTATTGTCTTTCTACATTAGAAGAAAGCAAAAGGTCTACTTTACTAAAAAACTTCCAACGAGCACTGTGCCCATTTAATGAGTTGATACAGTTCGTGCGGTGAAGTATTTAGAACATAGTATGTCACCATCTCCACTCATCCCATGGGTGTCGTAAGCAGCGACTAAGGGGATAAACTATGTTATACAACACAACTGCTAAGAGAAAGAAAACTTACACAAACCGTTTTATTTTTACCTGTGGAAACCCCCACAGTCCTTCACCCCGCCGGGGTTTGCGACGAGGCGGTGTGTCAGAATCGAACCGACTAAAACCACACGGTGTGCCACTTTGCGCCTGAGACTGGAGGGATCCGGGAACCGCTTTCTTACGATATCCAGAACTAAAACAAATCCTATACAAATCCATCCAGATAGTGTGGTACAATAAGCCAAAATCTCTTTTCCAGGAGAGGCCTATGTCCAGCTGTGGACTGTTAAATACTGTTGATGAATGAGTTGATGAGATTCCTTTGTACCTTACAAAAATAAATTGAACTCCTTCTATGTATACTTAGCCTAACATAAACTTTCATTTTATCTATGGTTCTGAGGAACTTGATTCTAAAAGAAAGTTAAATATCCGAACGTCATTGCGTTGCCAGTGGATGAAATGCGATTTTGATTCTTTTTTTAACTTTCTGCACTCTTCCATATCTAATATCTTTAAACCGTACCTTTATCTTATACATATTTATATAATATACGAGGATTGCTCGTTTAAAGCTATTACATTGAATGAACCTCGGTAACGGCTCCTATGATTTTCATGAAATTTAGTATACAGGGGTTTCAAGGGCGATAAATTGATCTAGCTAGGTATCTATTTAAGAAAATGTACAAAAAAGAATTATCATCGGGTATCCAGGTAGTAAACTGTAACTCTGGTAAATTTGATATTCCTCTGTCCGCATAATTTTTCTACAAAAGATGTATAGCTTACGCAATGCAGGACAAGATGTCGTCTTACAGAAATTATGTGTTATATGAAAAAAAATACAATAATTTTTAGCCTTAGCCACAATAATTACATTATAAATGAATATTTCGTTCTCGTTTTTTCGTTCAATGTCGATAAAACATCTTGCAAAGTTATTTCAAAAAATATTTTTCCAACTCTTTGCCTAACAAAAAAGTAATATTGAAAGGGTTCAACAGAAAAAAAACAATGACAAAAAGAATCAGATAAGATTAATCTCTTTGGTAGATTTATTTCTTTCTTTTCTTTGGGTTAGGTAACGCAATTTTTAACGTTTACTTCTTGTTAAGATTCTATTTACATTTTAACGCGACAATTTGTGCCTTTTAAATACCTATATATATTCAAATAAAATAATATATTCAAATCACATTCAAATACATACTTTGACAATGCACTCAGACCAACAGTTTTACTTTTCTTTGTAATAAATTATGAAAATAAAGACTAGCTATCAGCAGTTCAGGAATCAGAGGTCATATTAAATAAGCTAGTAACCTTTTTTATTTATTAAAGTTTCTTGAGACAACTCTATTAACTAAGTTTGCTTTCCTCAGTCATATTGTGGTTCTTCTATCATAGACTGTACCCCAATTATGAACAGTACGGCTGTAGCAATGGCAGTAGTAGAGATGACCACATTATTATTATTATAAAACAAGCAGACGTATCGCCTGATGATAAGCGATTACCGCAGCATATGGACACCCGCCAAATCAGTGGTGTCACAAATGTGTTGCCGGCCTTTGGTGGATGGGGAGGAGGATGGGTGGAGGGGTTGGGGTATGGGCTTCTGGTATCCTCACTCACTCGGTGATACTCATCGCAAGCGTTGTTACACAATGGTTTTCTGTGAGGCCGTGATATCACTCCGATCGAGCCGGCTCATTCGTGCCGAAGCATTATACCGTAAATATGCAATCAATTGATTTTATGACAACTTTAATCATTAAATTAAAATATTATAGTTAAACTTGAACATTGAGAAGCTTTAGGTCACAGTCAGTAGTCACCACACAGATTTTATGACTACAGATCAGAGAGAGACGATCGTACCTTGCCTTAAAAATCATATTATGTTTCAATCTAGCATAGATTTAATTGAATTTATAGCTTATAAACTTTAATAATATTAATATATATATAGTTTTTGAGATTAACTATTCCGCTTGCTGATTAAGTCCCTGATAATCTAATGTCAAATTATCTAGATAAAATAACTAGAGATTTTTGTGTCAAATTATTGTCCTTTAAGACATAAAATCAACAACTTTTATGTCTTTAAGGGCCAGATCTACTACAATTATACCAGAAACTGGTTAATCTGACTCTAAACGTTTTTGAATTATATTTACGAATAGTACTGAATACCTTTCTACTCTGTTGGCACAATATTATATAAAATAATATTGAAATATTTCGGAAATCTAACGCACAACGCCATCTAGTCTCAAACTAAGCCGAGTTTGTACTATGGGTATTAGACAACTGATGTTGAAATATAACTATTTTTTGTAAATATATACATATTATACATAGAAACCACCCAAACCCCAAAATCAATCTTTGCAGATCATACAAATATTTGGTCTGACCAGTGAATCGAACCCGAGACTTCAAATAAAGCAGTCGCATACGCTTCCAAGTACGTCACAAAATAATAAATAAAATATTTTAGGTATATTAAAAATAACGAATTATAATAATAAAGTGTGTTTTCATCAAATTTATCATTATTCAACTGAGTATCAAGCAAAGTTGACTTCGACTTTATAATAACGAGTACTCTAGTTTAAGGAAATATAAATACTTTCAAATTTATGTGTACTTCATAAAATAAACGATGCTTGCCTTTTTCTTCAATTATAAGCTAATTAGGCATACAACCAATATCGGTCCGATCGTTTCTTTTTTATTGATCTTTTTTATTGAAGAACTGTTAATTTTTTCACATTTCCAATCATACATCTTCTTAGCCCGTATTATATTACAAAATCCAAAAGTCAACTCGTAAGACGCTTTGTTTAATAACATTACTTTATTAAAAATAAGCTCTTAAAGACAGGTATAAAAGTCTAGTTCCTAAATAAACTTGTTTACTTACTTGTCCGATAAACATGTGATCCACCCTTATAGCTCATATATTTTTAGAACTATTTTTCTAGCCACTTTCTTTACTTTATCATTGTAAATAAAAACAGAGCCTGCCAACGTTTATCTAAACTAAATAGTTTAGATAACATATTATATTATATCACGAATACCTCCGAAACGGCTTGACCGATTCTCATGAAATTTTGTGTGCATATCGGGTAGGTTATAATACTAGTTTATGCCCGCAGCTCCGCCCGCGTATATGTCGGTTATCGCGGTAAATAATGTATTATTTCATAACATTAACGTTGCCCTTACGGCAAAATTTAAAATAAATCCTAAACATTAAGAAAACATTTCTGCCAAAAATCAATTATTTTATTATTTAAAGCTGGCTTTCAAATAATGAAAATTATGTTCTTGTAAGCAAACCCTCCGGCTGTTTCGACATTCTTGAACATTGATTGTCTCAAAGCTCAATTTATAATGGATACGATATTAATGTATGCGTGAGTTTCGTTTTCTATAGCTAAGTATGTATGAACGTTTTTAGGTCTGCCACGTCAGATATCAACGCCACTCACAGATGCCGATATCAGGAGCCCTGTCATTGTGTAAACGGTTGCCGAATGCCATAAATTGGCAGGTTTAGGCATGATTTTTAGATTCAAGTACGGTTATTGAAATTACAACGTGTTATCAATATGAAAATGTTTTATTGTTAAGGCTTAAAATTATATGGTTTTGTATTCCTTGTGATAATTTAAATTTTAATGTTAAAGTGCTAGGCTTCTATCTTGAAATAAAAATGTTATACCGCCAACGTTAAACAAGTATATGATAATATGGACAATGTCATATTTTGATTAGTTTTCAAAACTACTAAAATATCTCTACTCGGCTTGATGGAAAAAATGGGAAGAATCCACGAGTAGTGGCGACCACCTTCCTTGCGAAAGTGAACGATACAGCATGTTGATCCACACTATGGCAGCCTAGTGATATGTTTTTCACGCCCCCTGTAAAGAACCCATAGCCACAGAGCGAGAAAACACTGCTCACTGGTATATGGTGATAAAAAAACTGAAAGAAAACAAAACCTGCTAAGTTCCAGGTTCAGTTTTTTATGTATGGTCCTGCCAAATTGGCTCTACTCAGCCTGATAGAAAGCTTAATAGAATCCATGAGTGGTGCTCACCATTACGATTTCAAATGCACACAATGCAACAATGTAGCATGATGATCCTCATTATGGCGGCCTAGAGATGCTTCTGCATCTTATTTTTCTGCTTTTTCAAGATAACGAAATTATTTGTTTGTTTTATACTTTTTCAATTTTCATTATCCTTTTTACCACTGAGTTTAATAAAGCATTACAATTCAAAGGTAACCTACCTTTGTATTTTAATGCTTTACTATTGCATAGAAATAAGTAAATACTATAAAATGATTTATTTAACTTTTGCAACAGTAACGTAACGAACGATGTTAACCGATATTCAAAACAAAGAACATAGCAGATAGGTTAGTAGCTACCCATAACAATATTCACTACTAAAAATATTGCAGATAGGATTTTGATATAGTTATAATGAATAGTATATTTTAGTTAGCAGTCATTATAACGATATCAAAAAATTATAAAGTCGTACGAAGATTCTTTATATTTGTTTCTTTTTTCATATTATTAGATATTAAATTCAAAGTACCGTAATCAAAGCTTCATAAAATTTGTAATAAAAGATTTTAAATATTCATGTAGAATTAGTCCCCATAGTTAACATCACTAGCAAAACAAGATTAAAACGAAGTCACAATTTCAATATTTGTTTACAAGAGCTTTAGTGTTTATCACCTTCACCTATGTGTTTATTTAAAATATTTAACTAAATGAGCACTAGCTATTTTAGATATAGAATTATTTCTATTAGTGTATTACTAGTGAGTACTGCAATAGTCGTTATATTGTAATAAATATAGCAGATATTCCATTCATAAAAGTGATCTGATTATTTAAGAATAATGTTATAGGAGATTTTGAAATACATTCTTGGATTAAAATCACTTGATTTGATGCTTTATGCTAGGTCAAAAGTATAAGCCAAATAAATAAAGCTTATACTTGAGGATCGAAACAAGTGGTCTGTCTCCAGTCGTGGACTGCGATAGGGCGATGACGATGATGATACAAGAGATGTTACGCGGATATTTTCGTTCAATTTGTATAGACGCATAATTATATTTATGAACTGTATTTTTTGAGGTTTGATGTTACATTAACTGAGTTAGTCACAATTTTCTTTTAATATTTTTTATATTTTTTAGATCCGGATGACTGATTGCGTTGGTAAAAATTAAAATATGTTGACTTATTCCTCCTGCAAGATAATTCTTAGAATTTGGTTTTGTAGTGTTTAACGGAAAAAGTCTAAAACATCATAATACAAATATTAATTTGTTTTAAAAAAATACGGCTCATAATATTATTATAACTTTAATCTTCTAAATTAATTACAGAATATTAGTGACCGCCGATCAAAATAGTATTGCCATACAAGATATTTTATATATTGATATACGTCACACACAATTAAGTAATTATTAAATATCTGATAGAGAGCACAGTCCCATTACATTGAAGTCTAATTTAACAAAATCCTAACTAGTTCTGAATATGATTATCATTCATCTTGTTCGTTTGAACTGTATATGATACATTGTATGTAATCATTTACTTTCTCTCTTTACTATCTCGAACTACAGTACCAACCATATTTCTAATGTCAATAAATACCCTGACTGTTGAAAGCCTAGGAAGTCGGTCAAGTCAAAAGTTATAGGATAAATATAAATACATTTTAATTGAAATTAATTTGATTCCATCTTGAATGACTTATAATATTCATATTATAAATGTAGAAGTACTAATAAGTGTCATAATTAAGCTGTACCTAAAATTGTTTGAATGATTTGGAAGAAACAATAGCCAAATTTTACGAACATGAAATTTAAGTTTCCTTAAATTAGTCCGCTTTAAACAAATATTTTTAACAAAACAAATTGGAATGGTTAGTAGAATATTAAAAAAGATCAAAGTGATAACAAATGCCCTTAAAAAATTGCTCGAATCAATTATAGAAACGAGCGCGGTAGAAAGCGGCTATAATAATAGGAATTAATTCCCCCAATAAGAGCACGTTCAAGGGTGATTTTTCACTGGTTTCCACGCGCTCCATTTTCACGCCAACAAATGGTGCTTATCTGTCACTCTCGAGATACGACCGCGCTGACAAGTATCGGGTGTCAAAGCTTGTCGTCCAACTACAAATTCACCTTCGTTACACCTATTTAGTCCGGCACCAACTGTTCTTTTCTGTTTTGGAGCTTACAATAAATTATTGGAAAACATTTCTAATCTATGCATACATGTTACAAAATGAACGGGCTTACTGTGTCATATCAAAAATAGAATTCACAAAGTTCGTCCATACACAGTACTCGAGAGGAAATGCAAACCCGTTATTGAGTTATGAACAAAAGGAATGGTTCTGTTTCGTTTTGAAAGGAATTGGTTTGTGTTAAACGAAGTTTGTGAATTACATCTAATTTAAATATTCGATGAGGATCTAATGAATTCCAATCTTTTAAACTAATGTAATTTCCAACTTGAAGGTTTACGCAATTCCAATTTTACAATTCATTTCGAAGTTAAAACTTCCATCAACCCAAAAAGTAAATGTCTAACGGATATCGATTGCGAGAAAGTTTAGTTAAATAGGATGAAAAGTTTGCCTTCGCCGACCTAAACTGAATGGACGACGAGCGAGGATTCATTACCGTTCACGAACAGGTAGGAAAGCAACCAAAACTTTGACAAGCCGGCTTCATTTTAATTATATTATATCTGATTTAACCTTTTTTCAATACAATAAATTAGCACTTATATATATAATCAAATAATACTCACCACTTGAAAATTTCTTAACTTTCAAGTCAACTCAATATCCATTGTTTCGAAAACACACATCAAATCCGTTCTTCGTTGTGTAATTAACTCGCTAAACAAGTCAGAAACTTTACGAGTAAACACTGTATAATCTAATGTGAATGTATGTATACGCGAGATGAGTTCGGTGCAGTTCGCGAATAGCCCACGAGAAAAGGTCGGGAGCGACCACTGCGTCCTCACTCTCGTAGCCGACTGGAGCAGGGATCTCAACGGAGTCTGCGTAATAGGACGGCATCCCTACAGACTGCTATATGGGAATAAACGCTAATAAATTACGAACATCGTATACGCGTAACGCGAACAGCTCTGTGTTCTTGATTAGTTTGAAGTCAGCCGCTAATGCGTTGGACATGTATACAGCTTTTCAACATCACCACCGTTTAGTTAGTCGAGCCGGTCTCTTGATACGTTTATGCGATCTTTTTAGTTCGTGGGGTGTTCACAAATGGGTTTGCTTATCGGGTTTAAGTGCTATTCTGAGGTGGGTGTTAAAATATTACGTTCTTTTGTGGGTACGTATTTATAAAAACAGCCGTGAAAGAAGTGTTGAATGCTTAGCTTAGTTTAATGTCGTAAATACATTTTAAAATACGATTTCTATTGCTAGTCCTGGCTATTTTATTGTTTAAGAAATACATTCACGTAGGTTTTTTTTATTTATTATGAATCGTTTTTTTTATTTCGTCTCTAACTTTAAGTGTTTAATATATTATGTATTAACTATTAAAAATCAATATTAAAATTGGCAAAATTACAAATTCAAAATAACATCTTTTTTTTCCCTCTTAGATGCCAGTATGTTAACCAGCGCCACAAAGGCATACAGTTGATATCCTACAATTTTAAGTGGATTTGTGTAAACATGAGACAAGTCAAGCCTAGAGATTATTATATAGTGATAAAGTAGTAGGTATAGTAAATATAACGACAAAAATTTAAAGAGACTAAACTTGCAAGTAACTAATTGTGCCCCTTAGTGTTGCCCGCGATCGTTGTCCTCTTGCAACAATGACCACGGTTCACACTGCGCGGTGCAGCTAGTCTAAAATAAAAGAACCCAGTGAAATTTCCTTCGAAATCGGTCCAGCCGTTCCGGAGCTTAGCCGGAACAAACAGACAGGCTGACAAATATTTTTAAATTATTCATATAGACAAGTAACTCACTGTTTTATTAATCTTTCGTATTCAAAGGGGGCAAGCGGGCATCTATTACTAAGACTCCAACTCTGTTCGTCTGTCTGTCGATCCGTCCGTCCGTAAGTCTGTCCGTCTATCTATCACCAGACTGTATCTAATAAACCCTGACAGCTGGACAATTTCGATTTTCACCGATGATGTATTTCTGTTGCCGCGATAACAACAAATGCTAAAACAGAATAAAATATATATTTTAGGGCTGAAACAGACTTGATTTTTATGCCGTTTTTTTTTTGAAATGACGATGTACGAAACCCTTCCTGCGCGAGTCCGACTCGCATTTAGTCGATTTTTTATCTACCGTCGTACCAGTCTTTCATTAACGATATAATTATTAGCCAAAAAGTCGAATACTTTACTTTTGATGGTTTTATGTATTTATAATATGTGTATGTATGTCATATATATAGTTTAAAACTGTTCGAATTAAAAAACGAATACGTCTATTCCTAAAATGCTATTGATTTTATATGATGCTAAATTATTTGTTGATTAACTGTGTTATGTGCTATGTAACTATATGTAGATTTTGTGATATATATATTTTATGATATTGCTAAACAGTTGTTTTTTTATTCTTTAAAAAAGACAATTCTGTATAACAGGGAGCTTTACAAACATATATAAAACGATCACAATGGATTTCATAAACTGAAGTCCCATGTAGGATTTGAAACCGCCCCACGGTGTACTAGAAAGCAGCGAGATGTTCGCTTAAAAGTTGCCATTTAAAACTCAATTAATTTAATTTTAAATGAATAGTTTTTAGACTTCAGTTTAAATGAACAGTTTTTAGACTTGAGTTTATCAACATGCAATTAACAACATTTATACCTAGTAGTATTGAAATTGTAATCTGGAAGAGATATGAGTTTGTAGCAAAAAATCAGCGTAAGATGTATCGAGACTAACTGCGGTTTGTAAAGGAAATTTGCTCCGGAATTTCGGGACGTATGGAGAGATTAGACGAATATATCCCGTGTCGGCCCCATATGAATATATTATTAGTTTATAGTGATTAAAATGTAATACGGGTCTGAAAACAGTTCACTATCTGGCCGTGTGTTTTCATTTGTATCGTGTCAATCAACGTTTCATGCAGTCAAAATCTTAAAATAGAACGATTCAATATATTTGCACACAAATCAACAGAAACAACATGAACACACAAACTTCATGTTAGGGTAATAATCGTCGCAGATATTTTAACCATAACAAAAAAAAAATAATATTGTTAATATTTATTCTTAATATTCGTCAATAAAATGTAAACTTAATTGTACCTAAGCTTTTTTATTTTAGTGTAGTGTAAACATATTATGGTAAGTAGTGTGAGCAAATGTAATCATATTGTAAGTATGGCGGTAGTGTAAACGGTACACTAATGTTTTTCAGTTCCAAGTGTAAACATTTGAAAATTAAATTGATTAGTATATTCTATACAAAGATTAAAGAATACTTTAATCTTAACTCTTAAACTTAACTTAAACTCACGTGCCCAAAATAATAATATTTGGGGCCGCGAGCAACTAAAAATATAATAGAAAGTGATAGTGAACTGTATAAAATTTAAGGGCTTACGAACGAATAAAAGGAAATATAAGAAAGGATTGCTCGTGCATTACCCTTTAATTCGAAGAAAAATAATTGTAAAATACGATTTACAAAAATGGAGCCCTCCGGTAATTAGCTTCCGGTTACCAGCGCGCGATCAACTGAAATCTGCGCCCGAGCATGATTCATTGCCTTGATTGGTTGGTTATTAGCACAGAGTAAAAAAATAATTATTATTATTTATACTATCTATACCCATTATAATGGCTTAACCAGTATCTGAGAAAAGCAGTGCAGTATTAATTAATGTTTTTCTTATGGTAAAATTTTACCTTACACATGTCTTAAGTAACCTACTTTAAAATCAAATTCAAATACTAATAAAAAAGCAATGAAAATATTTACAATAATTGCAAAAAATCTAGACTTTTGATTACGAAAGCGTTGAACAGTTGCTAATTGTTTAAACATAGCACGAGCACAGACCCCATGAACCAAGCGTCTCCGCAAACAGTTCAAAAAGTAATTAGTAACAATTTTTCCTGCTTATCTGCTTGAAACTTTCCTTTTTTGTTTTTAATTATGGTTTTTGTCTCTTGTACCTTTTATCGATGACCTTGATGCACAGTAAATTTCGAATGAGTTTGTGATTGCATCAATTATAAGCATTTTTGTGATTATCTTAATAATTGATTAAATAAAATAAGATAATAAATTCAGTATTGCGGTACCATTGTTGTCCTTTTGAGTAAGTTTACAAGAAGTTTACAGTTTAATTATCTACGTTCTTCTGTAAGAAAAGTACATACCTTAAAAGAAAATCGATTGGTGATTGAATAAAATGAAATGAAATCTAGTGTTCTTACAAAAATACTAAATGTAAGGAATAGGCTTTTAAACAAGTATTTAGAAGTAGTTTCAGGCCAGTTGTTTTGATTCTAATGGAGCTCCAACTATTCAAAGTTTATGTATATACATTGTACGTGTTAGAAATTATTTATCAGTTACCCCAACTCTGCGCACAAACATCGTGGTGAAAGCTGCGTGTTTGAGAATCTGTAGATGTTTCTGTTTACTATATTTTAATATTATAATCAGGCTTTTGCTGACGAAAGCAGAATGCTTATTTTCCATTCATTGTGTGAGCTATATTAAATCGAACCAAAATCTGTGTTAGACAAAGACAGTCGTTCCTGATCGTGATATTGCCATACACGAAAAAAAACAGTACAGATCCAGCAACGCTTCTCCTGAATCTAAAAGGCACATCTGCTTAAAGACAATATTCTAGCCAAGTGTCTTAGCAATATGGACTGGATATGGAAACTATCATTTTGAATAGAGGTTTGTTTCGTTTAGTCTATCGTTAAAACTTCATAAAACAATCAAGCTATGTTTGTAATATTTTGCTAATGTTAGTTAAAAGCTTGATAACTGTATTATGAACGAGATTCCAGTTATAAGTTTCAAATAAACATTTTGGGTTCGTATTTTTGTTTCATCCATTCTATTTTTAGAATGCAAAATGGGTTATTTGCGTTGCTCTTCCGTCTGGAGATGGCTGGCTGACGAACGACGCTCAACTTTGCTGGTGGTTAAACAAGAAATTACTTTTATCACGTTATTTACCGACAGCTTGAGCATTTCGGATTCTTATACACTAGCAATACTGAACTTTCATTTAGCTTATTTAAACGTCTGTAGTTTATTTCTATTTACAAATGTAAAGGGTAAAGTACTCTGCACGAATAGCACTGTGTTTAAAGCAATCACCTACCCGCTTTTAACCGCCATGGGTGTTGTGTTCGATCACCACATGGTACTACAACACATTGTGTGATCCACAAGTTGTCATGAATATATTTGATGCTCCTCGTAACATTTATACATGTCTAGTGCAGGAACTGTCTTTATGAGTATCTAAATGTATTATTTCACCTTATATAATTATAGTAATTAGATATTAAATGTAAGGGTATGAATGTTACATGTATGTATAATTAAAACATACATGTAATATTCATACCCTTACATCCATTTAAACACACTTTGATGCCCAAAAATATTTATCCGAATGAGACACGTCAATCATTTGTGAGGCATGAAAACGTTTTATTGTGTGATTTCTCAATTCACAAGAACAATAGCCATAATCAATAATAATATGCAAATGAAGGAGAACAGGTGGGACTGTCGACAATTAAAATTGTGCATCATGTCGACAGAGTGAAATGAAATTCCCGCTAGAGACGAAAGTTATTTTAAATTTTAACATAATATTGCTAAACAATTTGAAAGCTTTAAATTAAAAGTGGATTAATGGTTTTCAATGCATCTATTATACATCTTTCGTTGTAATGAAATGGTTATTGTGCAGATATAGTTATCCTGGCGATATGGTTATATCAACAACATAAGGGTGTACATATGCAAACCCAGGTTCTGGGCCTTTTGGGGTCAAATCTGGTTTTTATAATATATTAGCTGAGCCCAGCGGTGTTCCCCGCTATTACAGTTGTTGCCGCGAGTTACGCCGCGGGCGAAACTAGTCTAAATAAGTATGACTAATGATGTATTTTAGGCGAAGTTGCGCCTTATATCATTAGCTATGAAAGTTCCGTCAAAATCGGTCCAGCCCTTTTTGAGATTAGTCAAAACAAACAGATAAACAGAAATTTTAAGAAATGCAGTTATTTCAGTATTACAAACAGACGCCCAAACTTTATTTATTTGTACAGATATTACTATGTAAATCCTTTAGATACAGAAAAGCTATTTTAAAAGTAACTTTAGAGCGTCTTCAGAAAAACGGTTACAAATGTGTTCCGTGAAAGAATCACCCTTAGCGTTAGCCAATTTTCTATGTACCTACACTGAGCGTACAGAGCCCATTTATTGCTGCTGTCCCTACCTGCCTCCCCCCCCTCGGTACGCCCATGAGTGTGTATCTCAATGTGACTTTTTCATGGAACTAATCCCTTTCACACGACCTTCTCTAAAACTTCTGTACACCAGGAACAACAGTAGTGACCCATGAACACGACAATGACACTCGGGAAGTTACCGAAAAAATTAAATTATGTTGGAACCCGAAAAGAAATAAATCAGAAGAAAACTGAAGGAGTAGTAAACGTATGATTTAACTTTCCTTCACGGCAAAGTATGATACTAAATGTAGTAGAAATAGGCATACACGCTATGCAAAGACGGACCATATATATTTCATTTGATATTGCATTTTTCTATAAGACAAATATTTTTCTGCGTATAATCGCTCAAAAACACGGAAATTCACAGTGTGATTTTGTCAAATTTTCATAAGACATTTCAAAATATTGATTAATGATAGGGATATCATTAAACTTATTTTTACTACAACTGCGATACATATCTGTACCGAAAACCATGTACCTATATTGTATTTCATTCAATATCTTATATAAGTTATATTATTCATATTTTTTAAGGGGCTCTAAAAATATTTCTTTGTTGAATGACCAATATAGCAAAGAAATCAATAAAAGTAATAGCGGAAAATGCTCTTAAAAATAGTAATCAGATTAAATACTATTGAGTCAACAAAACGGCAAAATCACAGTTGAACGAGTAGCACGTTCCAATAATTTGTCTCAAGTTTAGATCCAGCTTCCGAGATCGGTTACTATCACAGCTTACTCAGGAGTTTACAGATTAAGAAGTTGCTTTGCCATCTTTAACGTACATTCTTTTTCTTATAAACAACTGAATAACTCAGGATTACTAGAAGTGTTTTGAATTTTAATAACATCTTTATTTTATGTGAACTATTTTACAATTCACAATCTAAAAGTACAAATTCTATTCTAATTTAACACACGTTCTTTAAATAAAATAATTAGATCATATGTTTATTATTGCATATATCTTAAATATATTTGGGAAACCTGATCCTGTCCTATACGTGCTGAAAAATGTCTTAATGTATTCGCTCTAAGTGCATATTAACAGGATAAAAAGACAACTGGTATGTTTGTCGCTAAACTCTGAGGACATATACTTCCCGTATAACTGCCGAAGTTTGAAGTAAGGGTTCTGTACATATTTTAAGGTCGAATTCAGTCCTGACATGCTCAATTTCGAAGATAATTTTAAGCGTGTAGATATGGGTATGTCACCGTAAGATTGTAAAAACTGTTAGATTATTGCGAGATTGTCAGCTGTTGAAAGATTGACAACTGTGACATACTGCTTACAATTTAACGTACTATTTTTCGTTAGATTATAATGTTTCATGTAAAACTGTTAAATCACAACCTGTCGCGCGTCAAATTGTAAACTATCCCTGATTGGTCGGTCTTACAAAAGGCCGCTCTATGACCATAGAGTTACGTTAGGTGAGGTAAGAACTTTTTTGATTAATCACAAATTCATTTTACTGATATAATCACAAAAATACTTTATATTTGGAAAAAACGAATTCAGTGTTCAACCAGCCACGAGGGGATCCAAACTTCGGCACGAATTTGCCAGCTCGACGGGAGTGTTACCATAACAGGAGTGGTATACAACAGCCTTTGCGCTGCGCTGTATTTCACCGAGTGAGTGACGGTAGTAGCCCATATCCAAACCCTTCACCACATCCCCCAAATGCCGGTAACGCAAGGTATTGCGAGTGTCCATGGACTGCGGTAATCACTTACCATCAGGCGATGCGTCTGCTCGTTTGACCCCAATTCCATAAAGAAAGAAAAAAATCAACGTGCGAAATGCGATTCGTCGCATTCCATATCACCATTTAACTTCGATAGACTTACAATGATATTTTAAATTGTAAGCAGTGTGTTCACAATCTTTCTACAGTTAACAATCTAGCAAAATATATTACAATCTGGCGGATAGTGATACATTCCGCAAAAGCTAACAAGCTATTGTGGTAATTACATATCGACTTATGCTCACATATAATGTACATTATTGTGTATTAAATAAATGAGAGTATGTCTGTTAGCTAAGTAGAGATTTAAGTAACGTTTGAGAAATTCAAAAAGTTATTGTATTATCTATGTTTCGTTCCTGAAGCTTTTATAGAACACGAGATTGGTGTCGTTTGGTTATATTGATTACTAGAAATGCCTTAAATCAACATTATATAATATTTTTTATAAAACAGAACTACTATACATATATAGGTATGCTGAAAGACTCTTTGAAGCTAAATATGAAGTTTTGGTGCTCAGTGAATTGACTTAGAACTTTTATATTAATATTACTAGCAGTACTCGCGACTTCGTCCGCGTGGTTTAGTAATAATAATAATCTTTATTGGCAACTAAAAGAAGAGAAACAGTAATATTATGTGCGACAATGTCTGCATTAGTTAAAGACTATCGCAGCCATTAACACCTTCTCTGGTCTCGGGCCATCAGAGTTACATCAATTCATCTCCCATTTCAACCTATTATAACCCTTTTTTCGCATTAAAAAGTAGTCTATCTCCTTTTCCAACCTTTGGATTATCTCTGTATCAAATTTTATTTAAATCGGTTTAGTACTTTTGGCGCGACAGACAGACAGAGTTACTTTCGCATTTATGTAAGTAAGGAGTAAGGATGTTAAAACGCTTAATTCTATTTACTCATAAATATTGAGATTATATTCGCTAGTGCACTAAATAAAAAAATACTCAAATTCAGGTCATCTTTTACTAGAATACTTTTAAGTGATTTTGTTTTGTTTACTTACTTAACTCTAATTAGTTTGATACGTTTATAGTTAAAAAATACTTGGCCTGAATTGTTATCAAAGTGTAAAACAATTAATATTGGAATTCAGAACACGAACTTATTGACGGTAATCTGTATACGATGCCTAGAAACGCGCTACGTACACAATAAATGTTACTAAGCATTCAATTCAACATTGTACAAGTTCCATTGTAATAGTTTTCCACAGCGTGGATGTACTTCTCTAGGTAGATTTAAATTAGGACAAGGAATCCCTTTTGCTTTGTCTCTTAATTGCATTTTCCTGATAATACTGAAATAATTGAATGTACTCTAAATTTCATACAATTGGCGTAGAGCCATTCAAAACTTATTTATATTATTTTATATTGATTATAAATTCATGCCGGTTTTGCGGTATTATTTAAAACTATTTAGAAAAAGATGAAATGTGGGTAATAGATTTTTTTACCATCGAGATGTGCTAGATGTTTCTATCGTTATAAGGTATTTTCAAAATATTTACTTATTTTATACCACAATTTAGAAGAAACTTGCTATGATGAATTGATTTGAATTTGAATGAAAAAAAATTCTTGACATAATATCGCAATGTCATTCGTGTATTTTAGAGTACACAAAATTATGAAATACAAATAGATGTTTCTTAAATATTCTTAAAATTGGTCAATTCTTGCAACTAAAGTGTGTACCGGTTTCTTTTAGCGAGTTTAGTCTTAGTTTTATATTATTGTGAAATATTTATCATTTCACTACTTATATACTTCACTATATGTAACAAAAACAACAAACAAAATTAAATGTTACAGACTAGTCTGTAAATGTAAAGAAGATGTGTGACTGTATAGATAAAACTTTAATGATTATGTGGTTCTAATAAAGTATTAGCAGTAATTAAATTTTTAAAAAAATACCTAAAAATACTTTTTGGTAGCTAGAAATCTAATACCTTTAAACGAGCAATCTTTGTATATGTATAATCTAAATTTAAAAAAATGGTTCCAATGACTTTCATGAAATTCGGTATACAGGGGGTTCCAGGGGCCATAAACAGATCTAGCTAGAATTCATTTTTAGAAAATATCATTTTATTCTTATTTTCAATAATCAAATTTATCGATAATCAATGTCCACCTAGCGCTATCTATCGCAATTCGAGCGAATCACATTAAAATATACTAGAATAAGATCCACTGCCCTGTCATCGGTGCAGAATAAACAGTATCAGGGCGTACCAAGAGAGGGCGCCACTTAACTTTTTTTTTATTGGTCATCCAGGTACTGTGTTGTCAATTTAGCATGTCATTTCGGTAATTTGTTTCACAATAAGTCCCATGAAATTCATTAGTAAAAGGAACTTACAGCTTTTCCAAATTATTATTTTAAATTTTCAATAAATTTTATTGATACACATGAAACACTAAATAAATGATGCTAGTAGTTGGAAATGCTTTTCATATTATCTTACCTTGGTTCATCAATCTTCAAAACACTTGTTTCAATAGTTGATTTAGGACCCTACAGTTTTTTTGCGAACATCTTTCTATCGCGTCACTATCATTAAAACTAAAAACTTAAAAATGACTTGATCGCGAAAAATGTCACAAAAATGAAATAAATGGAATGGAACTTGTAAAAAGATATAAATTTGCTTTTAGTATCTAATCGTCTACAAGGAGCGTGATAGTTGACGCTCCTTGGGAGAGACTTCCGTTCAGTAGTGGACTGCGATAGATTGGTTTGAATCGTATAAGAAGAGAAATAGATGAACAGGAGTGCTGTCGTGGTAAAGGCACTATAAGTTGCTTATCGTCAATGGTGGGTTCTTGGAATGACGGTCTGCTGTATTAATGAACTTTAAGTCAACTGAGAAACGCTATTCTGGCGATGACCTACCACCCACCATAATGGATAATGTTGAAGTTATTGGTAATGTGATGCTATTTAAAATCAAGTTCAGCCTATTGGTACAGCCTAATTATGCTCTAACTCCTTTTAAGCTCGAAATCTTGAAAAATATCAAGATAGGCTGCTATTAACACACAAAGGTAATTTGCAAACATTTTAATGTTCTTGTTTGGACATGTTGATTATTGGTGGATGAATGACAGGAAAAAAGTAAAGTATGAATAGATCTATATGATTTATTATTTTGGATATCTGAATAAAAATGGTG
Organism: Hyphantria cunea; assembly: GCA_003709505.1. Classification (NCBI taxonomy): domain Eukaryota; kingdom Metazoa; phylum Arthropoda; class Insecta; order Lepidoptera; family Erebidae; genus Hyphantria; species Hyphantria cunea. The sequence goes on along the minus strand of PKRV01000173.1, from coordinate 895,882 downwards.
TCAACATCATTTCATCAGTCAACAGATGGTACCTGTAGAAGGACAAAAGGTAACGTGAGTTAACGCTTGCAGAGTCCTGACTTTTGACATGTCGGGCACACAGTAGGTCTCGCAGGTGACATTGCGTGGGGCGTCGTGGGACATGTTTATTTTGTATCGTGCGCTAAAGTTGCTATATAAATCTTCCCTGTTGAAGGGATTTTATATTTTGAACACGTTCTATTTTATATGATATTTCGTTAGAAACACAAGAATTCAGAGAACTTATTTATTCAACTGAAATCGGTATCGTGCAGTGGAATCAAACCAATAAACAGTGACTTATTTGGAAAGGAATAACATACCATTTGTACCAATAGTTCTTAGTTGGATTATATTACTTTTGCCAGATAGGAAAATCTCTAAAAAATGTTATTTCACGCTGAATAAGTACTTGAACAATTATTTTTTAAATTATTTAGCATACATCTCCCGCACTGGAAATATTGTATGTGTGTTTTGTTTTGTTTGTGTGTGTTTGTTTGAATGGGAATTTCCAGGGACTTTTGAATTAGAATACAATTAATGGCATATTAAAATATACGCTTGAAATTTAACGGTGTGGATAGCGTTCATGTTTATACAAGAACATCACAGAACCTAACGTAAAACATACTTCTATATTTATAAACATAACTTTTAGCTCTTTGATATGCAAATATGTGCGATACAAAAACTTACATTATAAAATACAAATAAAAACAAAATATTCTCCTACATAATTTTGTATAAGTATTTTCCGTTTAGCTAAATATTCTTCAAGGAACTAAAATAGTGGAGTCGCTATATGCGAAAATAAAATAGTCAAAGTAACACGGATGACACGGCTCTATTAACCCTTACCCCAGATGAGATGAACGAGCTCTAGAAAAGGGTTAAGACCGTCGGCAAAGAATGCCTTCCAATAAATTGAAGACAAAATTATGTTGTGGATAGAGGAGCACTCGATCAAAATGGTGAAAGGTTTGAAAGTGTTTGAGGAACTCAATAACGTAAGCACCTTTCTTTAAAATTAATCTTGGATTAGTTTCTGTCGGTAATCCATCCTGCTTTTCATTAGTGACTGATCTTAAATAATATTAAAACAATTGTTATAGAAGACTGACTATTTAGATTTTTCTTGCAACTTTTTAAAGCTTTACAAAACACTATGAATACTTATGTGCACAAATGTATTTATAACTTTTAGTAATCTTGATATAAAATACAGTGGATTATTTTCTCATACAAAAAATTCAGTATTATTTTAATCAATATCAAACAGTAGGTAAGTGTACAGGTTTACCGAAAATAATATATTCAAGATTGAAAAGCATTTCCAACTCCAAACGTGAATCGAAAACTTTTCCTATTTACATGAATGTTATTATTTCCTTGCGTAGATAGGCTTTTATTTATTCATAAAAGATCACCTGTTTCTTTTATATATATCATAGAGTTTGCTCTGTTTATTTTTATGTAATTATAATGTAGCAATGAACGTTAATGGTGTAAATAAGGTACCTCCTGAAAATTTCTGACGCTGAAACTAACGATTTATAAAATGTTTAAACTAATCTTGTTCATATTCAATTATAAAACTATTTTACACATTTCTGCACGGTCACATTTTTTGACTGACGTGTTTTTTTTTTGTGGGACACTTATACTAACTAAAAATCCATAGCACTAGAGTAAAAGCTCCATTTCCTCAGAAAAGGTAATAACCTTCATATCAATTTCAAATATAACCTACATATAAATATGTATATTTTACCGGACTGCGAAAGAAGGAGGATTATGTTTTTCAAGTGGACGTATGTATGTTTGTATGTATATTTCTTTGGCACGCCCTAGAGCCTAAACAGCTTGTCGTATTTTTATGTGAGTGGTGTCAATAGATTCGTCTTGGTTGTGAGGATAACACAGGGAACATTAAAAATGGAAAAAAAATATTAAAAATATTGTCTTTTCAGTTCTTTCTATCTTTTTAGTTCTTCAATGAATTTAATAAAGATGGCGAACATTGACGCAGTCGGTATTTTAATAATTCGTTACTTGTTTACATCGGGATTTCCCGCGTTAAAATTATTAAAAACTTTACGATCACTAAGCTAAGTCAAATCCAAACCAGCCTACCCACAATCAAAAGTGATATTAAGTTAGTAATGTATATATGACTACAAAGATGCACCTTTTTTTAATGTCAGGGTAGGCAGAGATAACTATGTAGGATAATATTGGTTACATCCTTATTCCTGAATCGGTATGTTTTCTTTCAATTTATCTTCTCATTCCCATTAAAAGAGTTGATATACCCCAAGACGAGGAACTTCATCGTTATCGGCACAAAACTTATGTCCTCTATAACTTGACTCATCTCAGGGGAAATAAACGAAGGAAATACGCTTGAGAGCACACGCAAAAAAACGACGCCATATTTATTACTCATGCACTTACTTTGGGAAACAATTTATTTTAGTTGGTTTAATAGATTGGAATATCAATTGATCGATATAGGGGATTGTGTGTGTTGGGCACATCGTTATGGCGGAGGTAAGACCCGTTATGGTGGATTGGCTCTAGAATCGTCACAGGATTCTCTCATGCCGGCTGACGCAGGTGATAACTGGAAAAGGATGCTTCGGAGATCACCTGTGTCTTATCCGCCAGGAGCCAACGCCTGAGAGCCACCATTGCGATGGCCAGGTCGTAGACACGGCGCTCCACACGCTGGCAAAATGTCCAGCCTGGGGGGGAGCCGAGGCGTGATTTCGTGGCGGCCACTGGTGTGAGTGTTCTCTCGCTCGGTATCAGGATTGCGGCCATGTTGCGGATTTCTTTCGGAGACGAACCAAAGAAAGGTGGAGCGGGACCGGAAGAGGTTCAGAACTCTACCGGCCCGCAAGGCCCGGGGACGGGCCAGGTACCGAAGACGCAAAACGATCTCCGTCCCCTATTAGCGCAAAAATGAGGGTGAAAGGTGAGGCCACCTATCACGCTAACAGAAACAGGCCAGGTTTGCATACGGGAAAAAAAAAGAAAAGGAGATTGTGTGTGTGTCTCGATTGATGATGGTACCGAAAGGAATATTCAACAAAGTTATAAAAGTTGATGGCATATGTTTGAATTGAATTTAAATGTATTATTCTTGTTCTTAATTAGTAATAGCGTTCACAGGCATCACGATTTTATATCGATATTATACTTAATAATAACGAATACAAAAATTTGTAGCAGAATCACAACACAAGCACGGACCATCGAACAATCACGGCAACATGTTGACATCTATATTCTTACCTATAAATGTTTCCTGTATACATTTTCAATAATTTTTCAATAACAGCTTATTGCTATTACTGGAAATAGGAAATAAAATTACAGTCAAGGAAAACAATCTCCTTAGATACATTATTTACTCATTACCCGATTACTACAGTTGCAATACATATATGGGAGGTTTATATTATTTAGGTATGAGATTTACCTTAATCTGAAAATCACTAACATAATAATTAGATTTAGTCGCAATATCATAGCATCATAGAGGATAACCAGACTAAAATTAATTGAGAACGTGGTTACAGCCGAGAGCCATCTATTTGCGTAGTAATAGACAATATCTATTAAATTTTACTTGTTGATATTAAATTGATCAAATTTAGATTTAACTGCTGATGGAAATAAGTACTAAGTAAAATTACGTGGGTATTTGGTTTCTAAGATATTTATTTATGTCCAAAAGTTCAGTTTTTAAAGTATACATTTTTGTTCAGAGTTTGTAAATATTATTTATTTTTTTTTGAATTAGTTATTCTGAAATACTAAAACAGTTTATTTGTTATCTGATACTGATTATAGGTTTGGTCTAGAGTACTCATATTTAGAGAATATGGCGGAGGCCTATAATAAATTAAATATATTATGTATAAATTGAATAGTTGGAAGACAACAAGAATGTAAACTGCGCTTTGAATATCCAAAATTATAACATAATACATAAACGTACACATATAGGTATGATTTTATTATAAAAATGTGAAATGACCGCTTGTGTGGGAACTAAATATAAATATTATAATTAAGCTACGCCTACGTCTTACCGCGAAATGAATTGATTAGTTTAGATACTTGTAACAGAATCAACATTTAGAATCTTTCCATGCATAAAAATACAAACTTTAAGCTTTTTCCAAATGAACGATGAATTGTCAGACATATCAATAATAGAACAAGTTACCTTAAATTCTCGCATTTCGTGCTTAGGTTTATATACAAGAACTAACACGATTACTTATTGCATATTCCATATACAATTAATTGACGTTTCCACCAGGTCGCATCAGCCGTGGTTACAAGCCACTAAAACCTGGTTAGATCTGTATTTAAATACAGTTTTACATGAACCAGTGACAATTTAAAGATACTTCATTCAAAATCCGATAAAATATTAAATAAGAGTACATTACTTCAAATAAAAATTAGATTCAATTGTGAAACGAGGTCGATAATCTTCTACAGAGGGTAGTGAAATGAGAAAAAACGTGAATGTGGGAAGTTCCTTGTGCGACAAACTAGTAATTGGGTGCGCTGTGCCCGGATGTTTGCGTAGCTTGGAAGAAGTTTTTATCAGCGACGATTGGCGCTCTAGTGTCGCGCTAACTGCATCCTATGTCCGTGTGCTCCGTAGTTACCTACCTACGTCCAACTTTGTAAAAACTTATTCAACCAAGAACCTTTGTGCTCTAAAAATGGATACTCGCCAAAAACCTCTCATTTCAAATTATACTTGTTTGTTTAAAAATGATGGGTGATAAATTACTCTATTATTATAAACGCTAAACTTTGTAATTGTGTTTTTCTATGTTGTTACTTTTTCGCTTTGAAATAGCAGATTTTTTTTTATAAGATTGGGCTTAAAGTAGCTGATATTGTGGAATAATACTGACGTTACTTTTGTTTTTGAAATAATGTAGTATTTCCATGGGATGAAGAAAGAATCGATATTTTTTTGCGATATCTTAATAAATTTAACATTGTAAAAAATCAGGTACTCTAGGTAATTAAGGATTAGATGATAAAGGCGACTTATCACCAGTCACTGTGGGAGTATTTTTCTCTCAAGATTACTTATATTAATTAATTATTTAAGTTTAAAAAATCACTCATCCATCTGAAACATTGCATTTGTGACGCAGGATTGCCACCTGTATTAATCAGTTTGGACTACGGTTTGTATTTTATTTACATTATGTCGTATAAATATAATTATACATCTAAAATTTTGTATTTAAAATGTAAAAAGTTCTTAGAAATGAAATTAGTTTCATGTATTGAACATAGTAAAATAGTTACCTCATAATGACAGCATTGACAGCCCATGACTTCCCTTTGAAGACTACATCGCCCTTGAAAAAGAAAGGCAAGACCATTTAAACTGCCTACAACCTGATAGCTGTTCAGATTAAATCTAAAGTTCATGTCGTTTTCTTTATTAATCAGATCATGCTTATATCGGATTCTACAAAGTTACCAGCAGAACTTGTCAAAGGTTTTTACTGTTTATACTCCTCTGTTCTATTCTGGCTTCATTGAATGAAATTAATAAGATTTCGCAAATGATCTGCTTAGAAGTTTTACGTATATATATTAAATTTTTATTTGTTTATAACACAAATTGAATGTTTGAACAAAGATAGGAAGTGCGCTAATGTACAATAAAGTTCGGAACGTAAAAAGAAAACTGTATTCTTTTTGTTTCGGTTTTTCCTTTCCATGTGAATGGGCTCTTTCAACATTGACACAAATGCCATGTGCAAAGTGTGAGCGGTCTGAAACGCCTTGTTATGACGGTGGCAGTGATATAGTGTTTTGTACAAAGTTACTTTAGTCTACCAGACTGGAATATGTTGAATGTGCTTTTCGCTTCTCATAGAACTCTTATTATCATTGATTATCTTTTCCAGAATTTAGGGTTGGTATTTTTCTAGAAGAATAGCGCCTACTTCATACAGTTTTAGGAATTATAATTTTTAAAATAAGCGGTAGAATTACTTAACACTATTTTTTATGAGGCAGTGACAAGGTCAGCCATTGAGTAAAAGGATAATAGTTATTTTAAATACAACTTTTTTTTTTTATAATCAAATTTTTTTTTCTTACAAAAAATCATCCTGGTTTTGTGTATACTATAAACTATACATTGACACTATGAATAGAATTACAAAACTCTCTAATTTTAAGTTCGTTGGTCTGGAAGCTAAAACAAAAAATATTAAAAACCGCTTACACAAGCACTTAATCATACGCTAAATATGCTTTACATCATTTTGGAAAAAACTGATACTCTAAAACTGCTGGACCGATATTTACCAAACATAGCTTAGAACCACCGCATTGGTTTTCAAATGAAAAAAAGACAAATGATGAAGACACACACACACACATATACACACACACAGAAAGAAAGACATCGAGGTCACAGTTAAAACACACCTCTTTTTGCGTTGGGTGTTAAAAATAACCACTGAAAGAAGAAGGAAGATAAACATACAGAAGTAAGTTTATAACTAGATTAAATTAGAATTTTTTTGGTTACTGGCATTTCCTATTTTTTACGCAAAAATCTTTTATCATCCTTAACTAAACTAAATGAACAACCTACAGTTTAAGTACTAACAGCATAGTTAGATGTAATCCTTCAGCGTTACTCATATTATCCTGATTAGTAATGTCACGCTTACTAAAAAAACCAATACAGATCCTAATGCCTTTCTATTGATGAAAGAACTGAGCCAGTAAAAGTACTATTGTGAATTTTGACGCTAATAACATACATAATTATATTTGGTATAAATGATTAAATTTGTCCAAGCTTTTAGTGAGGTTAAGTTAATTCGTTTTCTGAACGAAATGGAAGGAGAATAAGTAATTCTGTACGCACGAAAAGCTTTTCACAAGAACTAAAATAGCGACCACAGTTGCAGTATTCCATTACAAAAGTAATTACATTACTCGTTTTGTACCTACCGGTACCTACTGCCTCATTGTGTTTAGACCCTTGCTGTTTTAACTGAACTAAGACTTCAAAGCGTAAAGCTTGATATCAAATTGTCATACTACTACATAGTCTTGTCATAGTCTAAAAATGTGTCCACAGTTATATAATAATGGACGTATACATGGTAGCAAATAAAGATGTTTAATAATTATTATTCTATCGGATTGGATGTCGTTGTCGTCGCTTGTCACTCTATATTAGTAAGAAGGATGTAAGCAATCCCACAGACAATTGAATAATTCTTAGTTTAAATCAATTTCACTCACATTGATTTAATAGACTAGACATTCATAGTAATGCAAAAATAGGATGTTAGTTAGAAGATAAAAAAAAATTACAGGGGCTAAGCTTATATTAGTAGCTCTTTTATACTTTGGGTAATTTTTGAGAAAATAATAAATTTTGTGTTTCTTTTATATAGTCTAGAAACAGATAAATAATTAGCCTTTCTTCTGTTTCAACTCAACTTCTCTAAAAATTTCAGGATGTTCATTTGAATCGTTAACGAAAACGCAAATAAAACAAAGAAAAAAGAAATAAATTTAGTTTTTTGATCATAATATTATAATTAGAATAGGCAGAATTTATCACAAAAATGTCATGTTTATTAAAAGTTCTCGTAAACTACTCATAAATAATTATCGAAATCTATTTTATGGTGTGCACAAATTTAATTAGCAGTATTATTTAAGAGCTGTCCGAGTTTGAGAAAACAGAAAAGTTATTTGTCGGAAAGCCCCAATTAAGGGCAAAGCTTTCTGGTCTTAATCCAATAAACCTACTCATTTAGTGAACGGAATGAAAGGTAAATAATTTTAGGGGCGGTGGCCGCTGGTAGTGCCACGAGACAGTTGTTTTCCAAACGTAGGGTTAGAAAACATAGCCGCATGGCAGATTACACAGAGCTGTATGATACAGAATCCAATTACTGCAATGATAACACAGACGCCCGGCTTTAATTAACGTTTAAGTCTTAGGTACTTTAATTTCTAGGTATCCATTTAACATCTAGGTTACAGATAAAAAAGTAGATCGTTTAAAATATATGTGTCTTTCTATTTGAAACTTATCAAAGAAATCGTTTATAATTTCCAGTATATAGTAGGTGACATATGTGCTATGCATTTCTACAATTAACAAAACATTCATCCTCCTCAATAATGAGCATAACAACACGAGGAGGAGGAAGAAAGTTGTGATTCCCCAGGTGTGGGATGATCTTCTGCCGGACAGTTGCTCGCGACTTGTTCCTCTCCTTGGACGAAAGAAGAGCAACACATAGATTGGCGACATAGACTGTTTGCATCTGATTAGTCCACCTAATTGGATCAACTCCTCATGTTCTTTTGCCGTCAACTTTACCGGTGACAATGAACTACTCAATGTTGTTTCCTTCTTTTGTGGCTATGTGACCAATTAAATCAATAACTTTTCACGGACATAAAGAATATCTAATTAACAAAATAAGTGTACTCAAATCCTGATTATATTTAACCATTAGGTAATTATTTTAAGTCATGCTTTCGTATTTACGGCCGGTTCAACTGGAGTGATTTTAAACAATTCTTTCGTATCTTTTCACCGAGTAAGGCATTTGGAGGAATCTTCTTTCCCTTTGTTATTCCGAAGACGGTACTCATATTGTGGGAACGTACTTATGGCTCTTGATTTGTAGGTCTGACTGTCTCGGTAGCGCAGTGGTAGAGTATGCAACTGCTATTCTTGAGGCCTCGGGTTCGATTCTCAAGTCGGATTAATGTTTGTATGATCTCTAAATATTTTGTTTGAGTTTGTTCTATGTTTAATGTATATATATTGGTCTATCAGTCAATCTAGCTATCATAGTACAAGCTCTGCTTAGTTTAAAGCTAAATGGCGTTGTGACAGAAAAGCGTATCCCGCCAACGCGAGGGCAGCCACACGTAATGCATTGATCGAATGGGCTGCAACGCTCAAGAAATCCACCTATCTTTCAGCGAAGTACACCTTCTTCTTGTGAAGATACTGCAGTAGCATCTAGCTCGGAGCTGCCACTACGCACCTTTGACCGAGTCGTGTGTTTCAGTGAAAAAGATTATATCCTGGGCCTCGAGAATTACTTATAGTTGTTAACTACGCGGTCACACATCTAAAATATTGAGAAATTTTTTTCTTATAGATTTATTTGTAACGATCGCACACTTTGGTACGCCGGTGAAATCTTACACAGTCTCACGCCAATACAGATAGCGAGGAGAACACGGCCAATGAAGGCCCGTGATTGAATGAGACGTATGAGCGTGATAATTACGCTCTGCCATTGGTTCAAGCTTCCACTCTATAAGCGGAAAACTCAAACACCGCCAATACATTCGATCTTCGGTGGATAGCTATTAGTTAGATTAGGAATAGTATACAATATAATTAAATTTCGAATATGAACTTAATAGTTACGAAACAGGCGTTGTGTGTCAGATGTCAAAAAAAGAAATGCTTGATAGATAAATTAATTATTATGTATTCATAATTCTTCAGGGATCAGGTATGAAGTGGTTTCAAATAGCTAATTCTATTTTCTTCTTACCATAAATCCCTATCGTAACTAAAATAAATATATAAATTTAGTTGTTGCTAAAAATTTTAAGCCCGTATGAACCTGATTGAAGATAAAGTGAGGTCCGAACGGTCACGTAGTAGGTAAGTCAAAAAACATGCCGCCAAAGGAATGGGAATATATTTTGTCGTGAGAAAATATTGGGACGAACCGTCTGAAGTGTCCTCTGAACAGGTAAACCTTCTTGAAGAAAATGGCCCGACCTCGATAAAGTGATACTTACATAGATTTGAAGTGGATGAGTTAATTTTTATTTCCTTTATAATTTCGATTTTGATAATAAGCGCTAAACGAGGAATAATGTAATATTATATTCAATATTATTTGCTTCACTTACGACTGCATTTATTGAAATCGTTCTCTTTTTGATATCGACTTATGTAACTTAGAACATGTCATATATTATGATTTTCAAGTAAATCCAGTTTTATATCATCTATCATCAAATTAAACTAAACTACAGCCATTAAATATCGTAGGTTAAGGTAAAAGCTATTGATCTTTATTATATAGACGAGTATTATATAGAAAGCAAACGAGCAGACAAATTATCAGAGGTCATATGACTATTATCGATCACATGTATTTGTAACTAAAAAGTCACAAGTGAATTGCTGGTCTCGTAATTGCCCTCTTAAATAGAAAAAAAAGTGTTTAAGTGGCCCCACAAACAAAAGTTTGTGCGAATGTCTAATATAAGAACTGCAACTGGGATAAATGAGAGCTTTGGTGCTCGTTTCCACATTATCATGTTTGTTACTGGTGCAGCAGCAGTGGACGAGAATAGAAAAGCGCGAGGGAACCTAGGAAGCGGTCCACTCGGTGCTATACCTCGTACACCGTACAGCGACCCTCGCCCTACATATTTTTTATTAGTCATAATTATAATACAATCTCTTATATACAGTCCATTATAATAAATTCTAATAACTAAAGAAATCTTCTGGATATTCATCATTGTGTTATGTTAAATATTTACATGAACTAAGTAAACAAATCCTCACCCTAGAGGAGACCCGAGCCCAGCAACGAGACATTATTGGTTTTCGATGATGATGATGATGATGAAGTATACAACATATTCTCTCCATGTATTACTAGTGCTACATTTATCATAATTCTTAAAGTTGTTTTTGGCTCACGTCTATTTTCGTAATAACACCGATATGCAATAAATGTATCGGTATAGTATTTAGTCATCGTGACTGCTGAACTGGAGCTGCAAAGTTCGAAGTTCGTTTCCGACCCAGAAAATATGATTGATGGTCTCGACCATTTGTTTTCCTCGAGGGTGTAATTTATTTATAATATTATGTTTATTATATTTTTCTGATTACCAGAGTACAACAACGGCTTTTGGATAACAAGACTATTCGAGGAATGTGTCTAATGTTATAGGTAGATACGTTCAACACACAAAGAGCGCAATTCAACTTCAATTATTTTTGATATACCTATTCTTTAACTACTGTCAAATCTTTATATTAATGATAACCAATAATTCGATATATAATATAAATTTTCACACGATAATCTAATTATTCGAAGTGCCCATCTGCGTGAAGGTACAATACATCACTATCATTTATTATTTGCTCATCAGCTTGACCGATGTAGCTATTATCAGGGTGCTAGATTTACTCGGCCTCTAGGGATTTTCGATGCCTTTTTATATTACTATCGAGTGTTACGCCATGAGATGGAGAAATTTAATTGCGTAAGGAAAATAATTGAATGCAAACAAATTGAAACGTTTATTACGGCTAAAATACTCGGTTGTGTTAATAATTTGGAATATTCAAATGTTAATTAAATTTTGATAAACCAGTTCCAAATTTATTTCACTCAAATTAATATGGTTAAAATATATTTTATAGATATAATTCCAATGTTGAAATAAATTAAAAAATCATTAAGTAATTAATACATCTCACCCACGGCAGTCTGATCCAAAACATGACAAGTCCTGTATTTTGTAATCAGATTGCTGATAAACAGTTTATTTGTTTGTGCATAAACAAACTAACTTTTCCCCGCGGCTTTACTCACGTTAAATTTGATTTTGAGTGAAGGATTGAATGACAGACACAGTAAATAAAACAAAACTACACAAATAGTCTTTAAAGACAATATTCCCCATTAATCCAGGTCCCAAAAGTATTGCCGCCTTAATGGCCAGTGTTATCTTGAGTAGAGCTGTCCCTGTGCTATGTCCAGGTCAGAATCCTGATTGATACACATTGCTTATGTACTTTACTAGGCTTCTAGGACTTTGGATTGGAATGGGAGTATAGATAATGGATGAAAATGGGTGGGGAGAGAGGGACTAGATACGTTGGCCAATGGCCGTACATAAGCTTTGCGCCGTAAGGATGGGAAACAGTTGGAGTCCAGAGAGTAATTGATTATGTGTGTTATGACGGGTAAGGGTTGGTCTAGTATAATACTTGTCATAAGACGGCTAATGTGATCGCTACCTGTGGCGTTTCATTTTATAGACATAACGAATCGCTTAACTTCCTCTGATGCAACCGGAGACAAATCGAAGGGGTTTATTTTGGGTTTGGGCAATTGGGTCACATAATCGATGGTTTCGTCCTTGCTTTGATGATCCAAAATAGTGGGAGTTGTGTGGCGTTCACTACCAATACCAACCAATAACAAACCTTAGGAACTTCCAGATATCAGCAGGAGAAGATGTAGAAATGTTGTCGAGAATATAACGGCGTTTAGCATTACGTATCACCTGATTGGACCTGTTTCTAGCCTCTTTTTAGGCAAGCCAAGAATCTTCAATTTGTGTTCTCTTAAAACATCGGAAAACTCGATCCCTCCTCCGCATTGCGGTGGGGATGCTGTCCGTCAACCAGGATGTTGGCGGATGTTTTAGTTTGGCATTCCTCAACGGCGCGTGTACATCGTATCGGTGCAAGATATTTTCGTTCAGTATCTGAACCTTTTCTACGATCGTGATTGCTGCCGCTAAGGGTTCCCAGTTGATGTGTGAAGCATCCTCCCGAAGATTGTCTAGGTTCATGAGTCTAAAACAGCGTCTGGACATCATTTTTGGCTTTGGCTTTGGTGCTTTAATCCTGTATGAGAGATAAATTATATTATTCTAATACCTAGTATCTTGGATCTTTGAAAATTTTTAAAAACGATACCCATATTACTTTAAAAACTTTTTTTCCCCATTTTACCTCTTAGAGGGTTGATTTTTGAAAAACCCTGAAACAAGTGTATGTTTATATAATTACAGCGTAAACATAAAATTTCAAAACGAAAAACCTACGTTATCTTGGTGCTCCATACAAATTTTGAACCCTTTTTTCACCCCTTTTGGAATAGAGTTTTGTAAAATCCTGTTTTAGCGTACGCTTAAATTATAATAGCTGTAAATATACCAAATTTCAACGCGATCCGTTCAGTGGTTTGCGCTGTGTGTTGATTGATCAGTCTGTATATGGTTGCCTTTTATATATAAAGATAGATAGATTACAAGTTTGAACTTATCGACGGTTTCCGCACTAAGCTCGAGGCTTGCGTCGCGGCAACTAAGATCAGATTTTACATTATTAATTGGTACTAATTCTGCTGTTCTAAAATCTCTTCAAACAACACCAATTGAATTCCTACATTGCGTGGGCAGAACGAAATCTCTCATAAGTTGACAAATATGATTATGTTCTATCTCGAAAGCTGTTAAATATAACGAAAATATAAATAATTTCCAATCATCTGTTTTGTACTTGCTCTAATTACTATTTTGCAAATGACAATTTGTTTCAGCAGTTCAATACCAATTAAATGAGTCATTTAAGTTATTTTAATGCTTTCTCTGAATCTCTCTGAATGAAAATTTTCACAAAAAATAGCACAAAAAATAATCAAGTCGAGAACAAGTATTTGCAATCGGTAAATCAATAGCGAAATCTTCTTCTAGCTTGAGATAATATTCTCCAGTCAGCAATCAGCTATGAGTTAAGCGAAAGTCTGTAATTTATATGCCTTTGAATCCTATATCGATAGCAAGTCCTACATAGTTTGAAGAAGTTATATTGATGACCTATAACTAATTATCAAAGTTTCTAGCCTTATTGGTCTGAGCGGTCATGTTTAGGGACAAATGTTATTTCTAATTATATAGTTCACCATAAAGTCGACACTTCAAATATTTAGACCATGTATAAGTTTTTTTGCATTATTTTATGACACTTTAGTTAAATAAGTCTACTAAAAATAATAGTAAGTTCCTCAAACTTTCGGTTATTTTCTGTTCATTTGAGTCTTAGTAATATTTTGTTTTTAAAGAGTATATTATGATTTTTAATTAAAATAAAAAGGAAATTTCATTCCGGCTAATCATACTAACATGCGGAAAAATATATAATATCCGGTATCCACGAGCGTTGCTTTAGGAACTGTGATTAGAGAGTAGGAATGTTACTCGTCCCTACCATCGGCAGTAACATGATAAGGTGGCAATTTGGCGCTAATGTGCACCGCAATAAAGAGGGATTCGTAAAGAAAAATGAGAAAATATTGTCAAAATGTTAATTTTGTCCTAGTGCGTCTTCAATTCAATGTAACTAGGTTGTAAAAGGTATAGGTAAGGCGCTCATAGCCCAAATGCACTCGGTGATTAAAAACAATCACCGAGGGTAAGCAACGACGGCGCGGTCAGTACCTGGATGGATGACTGCTGGTGGCATGTTACCACGAGCGTCTCCGTGATTCGGAGGTCACGTGAAGCAGTCGGTTCCGGTTGTTATCATACGATAACAATCATAAAGTTTAGTTGGAGGCCTTCGGGCGGCTTAAAAACATGCAACGGCAAGATACGTAGCCATAACGTGTTCTTGTCAGTCTCCAACACGCACTTGGCCAGCATGGAGACGTATGGCCTTAACCCTCTCCTGAGAAACGACCCGAGCCCAGCAGTGGGACGTTATAGGTTGTTGATGAAAGGGTGTTATATTCTTATCAAAAAAACATGTACAAACAGTCTGATACCCTGTAAAACGATTTAGTTTCTGTAACCTGACAAGTTACATATTACCTTATACAGCTTAACATAATTCTATCTAATTCTCTAATAATTATGTATCAATCAAAATCACCTAAAATGTGATAACCATTGTACTGGCTCCAGTCTAACTCGCTATTGAGTGATAATTAGTCAGATTAAGTTAATAGTCCCTGAACCCATTGTCACCAAATTATTTCATCAATAAAGAAACAAACATTCAAACCATATAAACCGTATGAATATTTGCAACATTTTTTATTCACAATAAATAAAACATGACATCAACCAAATCCGTAACAGTCCCAATCATAAATTAGTTTAAGTTTATTGGCACTTTGTGAGGTCAAACATGTAAAGTAATTTGGGGACCAGAATATTCTGTTTAAACGTGAATTCAGATACAAAGAGAAACTAAATTACAGTGAAACCATGCTATCAGACGTAAAATTGTTTGGTAAAAGTGCTACGATACGTGATAATGGTACCAGACGGATTAGTCTTCACAGCTACTCTTGTTTCTTTTATCAGTTTTCTAAGTAGAATCATGAAAAGTTTTGCCGAGTTCAACAGTTTCTATGCAAATTTTGCCTACGCGGATCCCGTGAACGCGTTCGTTAGTAAAATGCATAATGCAACGTCATCGTACTAGACTGCCTGGACTGGTTAGCCAAAAGTGAAATTTCAAGAAAATCCACCGCTTGGTAATTTTGTACAACCCTAACTAAAATGTAAGATTTTCATAAGTATATTGAAATTAATTTATACAAATTGTTAAAATACAAATGAGTAAATGTTTAGTACAAACAATCCATTGGAGTCGGCTAGTTTTAGTTATACCCTGGATGTTTTGTGTTCATTCATGTCTGTTCAATACGAGATGAACCGTAGTGCAATATACACTCATACACATACGATCATGCGAATCCATTAAATATTTTGAAAATAATTACTCAAAAACTTACTTTCGGTTCTTACTGCAAGTGACTTGCAACATAAACAGATATTGCGGTCACAATTTTGATTGCGATTTAAAAAATAAATAAAAAATACGCTTACAAAAGTCGGTTACATACGAACAAACAAACATACAGGTAAATCTGCTAAAAACGTGGTATAAAAAGGATAGTTAGGAATACAATTGCTATATGTTTTTATTTATCATAAATTATACACCATTCCCAGCCTACCGCAGTCCACTGCTGCACATAGGCATCACTGTTGCGTGTGCATCGAGGGCTTTGCCCATAATCACCACGCAGAGCGGTTTGATGATCGCAGGGCGTAGCTGACGCTGCTCACCGTCACCGGCCTATTGTATTTAGTTACACCTCTTGGGATGGATACACCGCCATCGGTCAGTCGCCAAAGCCTCGTTCGTCGTTCAGCAGGGTGCACCGCGTACAAGTGTGGTTGGCTGGTTAAATAACATGCCAAGACATTATTTGCAAAAGTTGATATTTGTGAAATACATCGCTGAAATTAGTTTCAATATTTTAACTTTTAGATGAATTTATGATTAGAAATATATTAGCTGTCGCCATTATACTATTGGGAATAACATCTACCTCAATCTTGTTTCATTTATCTTACTTTACAAGGGTCTAAATCGGTCTGTTTTGCTCATGTTAACTGACTAGGTTAGGGGATGAATCTTGTTAAAAAATAATTTACAAATCTATATTTTAGACATAATTAATATGTATTTACTTTTTACCACCATTAACTATTTAAATAATTGTGAAAACAAACTATAATGCAATCTAACACGAGTTTCAGTTTTAAACATACTTTGCCTTTAATATCAAAATATTTACGTTAAACGAAGTGCGAAACTAAACGGCTCCTACAGCGTACTAAATATTTCCATACAGCGGAACGAATTGGTTCATAGGTTTACTGAAACTAACTAACCCATTTAGTATAACGGCAGTACGTGGTTAGGTTTGCGGTTTTAATTTCTGCTTGAACAAGACTGTTGCAAAATTAATTATTTGAAAGTATCGGATTTATGATTTTAGTTTGTTTAGTTTAATATGAGTTAAATAGCCTTGTGTGGGTAAAAAGAATGTAGTATTTGCCTGTTGACTGTTGTTTGGACTCCATAGTTTGTGAAAAACAAATGTTTTATGTCATGTCGGTTGAACAATGTTCTATTTTCAATGTAAAATTTATTAAAAATATTTGTTTGCTCAAAACTTGTATTGTGATAAAAACATTTTTATAGAAAGGTTGGTAGAAAGTAGTCAGGAAAAAAAGGAAGATCCATATTTTTGGCGTTACATCTTATCTTTCCATCTTACGAACAATAATTCATTTGTTTTGTCGAATTTATAGTTATAAGCAGTTAGACTTTGTTTTTTCATTTCCTTTATGCTGTTTAGAGGGCTTTTCTTAGTCCTGTTTTCACGAATCATACAGTAACACAGTATACAAGTCTCCGCAAATCAATCAGCCAATCAGAATTAAAAAAATTGACATAGAAGACTTTGTGTTTCGTGGGGTTAGTCTCTTGTTTAACCGAAAGGGTTTTAACAATACTTGATCCATGGGGTTCATTAGTGGTATTTAGTGATTTTCCGCAATCAAAATCAAAAGTATAGCAATAACCGGTTGAACTAGCCGCTACCCAGTTTTTGTAACCAAATCTTACCGGCTTGCCTCGTATAAATTGTTTTGCGGCCATAATATTTTACCATTGACTCATCAATGGAAAAGTCATAAGAATATCGCATCTTACTTTTAATATTTTATAGCATATAGATGTTACCTGGTCATTATTCGCCAAATGTATGTCTTTGTTGTATCACGGCATTTCTGTCTAGTAATAGTTTTGGAAATTAATGAATCACCCACATCTTCGTCTAAACACCAAAATAAGCTTTCCCTAGGTAGTTTATGGCATCCCGAAAGAATCAAGACACCAATGATTTTTTTCAATTTATCCAACTGAGATGAGTGTCTGTTATTTTGTCGCGCATACAAATTAGTATTTGAAACAATTAATTCAAAAACTTTTTTATCAAACAGCTTTTCGAAAACTTGGACAGTATTCAGATCTTTGAGAGCCTCTTTGATGGCCGCTTTTCTTTGATCTACTTCCGACACTACTTACGGCTGTGAGAAATAAATTGGTTTACACTTACGCCAATTTTGAATTCTTTCCTGCTGGTGTCAGCACAAACTCTTTGTGGCTAATGGTTCTTCTTCACTAATATCTTCATATTGAAGTTTTTGTGCATTCACGTGATAGTGATCACGTGAATGCACAAAAACTTCAATGAATGAATAACCGAAAACATCTCGTGGTAGTGTCGAAGTAACCACATCCTCATCAGCTCCTTCCTCTTCATCCATCACAACACTTAGTGGTGATGGTACGATGGCAAAATCATATTTAGAAAAGTAGAAAACAGAATAGAAGACACATTTGAATTCAATTACCAAGTACAAATGGCAGCCTTATCGCTAAAAATTAATTTCATTTAGTTAACCTTGGGATGGTTAAAAAAAATGTGAAAAAAAATACGAATTTATGGGCAGTTTTGGTACGAAAAGAGAAAAAAACAAATAAAAAACAAAAGTGTAAAAGAATTAAAGTGAATTCAATAAAAGTGAATGACAAAATAAGTATTATCATACATATTAAAATACACGCTAATAAAAATAAATAAAATAACGACAGGCACACAAATTAAATATCTACATTTGCAATGGAAAAATAAAAATAAATAAACAATGTAACAGGTAAAATATGGTTAGGCACACAAGAAATTATGATGACAAGTAATGATCTTTGACCATTTTCTAAACTACCGGCAAAAATTTTGCAAAGCATTCCACAGTCAGACAGCATGTACAGTAAAGAAAGCCTCATCATCGCTCTCACTAAAAACCGCTTTGATAGCTTTTTTAACACCTTGTAGTTGGTAATATGCTCAAAAACTTTCGAAGACATTGTTAGTAAACTGTAAAAAAAGATATATAGATACATGGACGAGTACGCTACTATTTGCAGGAACATAATTTCACCTACATTTACGTTTGATTTTTAAAATATATATGATTATATGCAGCGATAATTACTTTGTTGAGATATATAGTGCAAACAAATTTTAGTCTTGAAATTGTGGTTTACATAATAATAATGTACCTACACTCACCTGGGGCTACGCTCTATTCACTAATCTCGTGATTCTTCTCACAATGTCAATTACAAAAAATCTACCAACATAAAACTTAAATATTTGAATAAGTTATTTTGCATAAAATTTATAATACCCACAACAATCTTAATTATCTTATAACTGTCAAACAGAAGATGCACCGTTTAACTATACTCAATTGAGTACGGTGGCGATAAATGGGTGAAACAAAGACAACAACATAAATGCCTAAATGCCCTTTTTGTGACTGAGTGGAAATTTCTCCGGTTCTTAGGGATACAGAAGCTAGAAGTACATAGTGTTTCACTAAATACCGCCGTCCTGAGGCAGGCGCCCTACTGTGGGGAGAACCTAGACTATTTTATTTTAGATCCTCCCCGAACCTATAATCAAATGGTAATAATAATTAAAAGAAAACATGAAAACAAGACATGGATTTTAACAGATTAAATACAAAACGTAAAATGTGGTTTTTACATTGAAAATAAATTTAACCAAGCAGTTAATATATTTTAATATTCAAAATGTTCAAAGGCAGCTATTACGAAAATCAGTGGAACCTTAATTACTAACGAGTAGTTAATTAAGTGCGCCGAGTATAATGAAGCATCGATAGTCCTATTATAGGGGACATAATTAGGTTTGTGCGTCCAATCGCCGCTTTATTCGTCCTTACTCACTAGTTATGTACAAAATACTTACAATAGTGCCTTGTCATATATGTTTTACGAGTTAAATAAGTGAAATGTTCTAAAATTCACACTTATATAGTTGAATAAATTATATAGCAATTTAATAATTTATATTAGTGCTAAGTAAGTAATCATTATATTTTAAATTATTTTATTTAGCCTTATGTTTACAGAATTAGCGAATCGAAAGTCTTATCTGATGTAAAATAGCTATGTTTTTTTTTTCGCATGGGAGATGTACAATTCATGGGAGAGCCACGCTTCGGCATGCATGGGCCAGCTCGACCGGAGTGATACTACGCCCTCACAGAAAACCGGTGTGAACAAGCGCCTGCGCTGTGTTTCACCACGTGAGTGAGGATAACAGAGGCCCATAATCCAACCCTTCCCCTCATCCCCCCCCCCATCCCCCAAGGCAGGCAAAGCACTAGTGACGCCTCTGGTGTTGTGGGTGTCCACGGGCGGCGGTAATCGCTTACCAACAGGCGACACCCCTATTCAATAAAAAAAAACCTGCGTTGCGAGAGCCTTACAAAGACCTACAAGAAACGGACGCACCTAAACACAGAAAAACATTTTGAGGACCACACAATGTCTCTTGTGAACCCACAATACTCTGTTCTCAATAAGTAGAAGGAAGAGATGTAAGCGGTTAAACAACAACGCCATTCTATAATCGCAGAAAAAGAAACAAACACATGAAAGAAAATATCCAACATTATCATAAGCATCATCATAATCACGTTACTGTCAAAATATGTATATTAATATGTACACCGTAACTAATAAAGTACATTACAGTTAAGGTTCTATCATAAAAGGCTTTGCGTTCCAGGTACTCTCTGAGGATAGGTCTGTTTCATCTTAGAAGCTTCATGTGAGGAGATTAAACGATTATGGCGTTTTGTGTAAAATGGAATCTCAATTCTAATCCAGCGTCTGAAACGTTTCTGTTAAGATCGTTTCAGATTAGCTTGTTATACTATATAATACTGAAATATTCCTGTCAAGATTTTATCCCTGGGTATATGGCCTTAATAATAATTCCTTCCTTTACATATTCAACTCATTTGGCTAGTAACAATGAAATTTTCTTACAAATTATATTAGTATTGATCTAATAAAATTGCATATATTTGTGTATCCCCCTTTTTTTACGTGTTGACACCCCCTCGGGCCTTCACCCCACCGGGGCTTGCGGCGGGACGGTGTGTCGGAATCGAACCGACTAAAACCACACGGTGTGCCACTCTGCGCCTGAGACGGGAGAGATCCGGGAACCGCTTTCTTACGCCATCCGGACCCCTCCCAGCGCTTGCCCGCATTGAAGCGGGCACCGTCTCTAGATGTTATATCCTCTCAATTTAGGCGACCTACGGCACACGCGTAACGTCGTCCCCTCGCGGCTGGCCTGTGAAGCGGATGGGGAAGAAAACCCGTCCCGCCCATCCGCGGCCACACTCAGGGCGGCGCTGATAGGCGCGCCTCCGCCGCCTGGTTCGCCGGCGGCGGATCGGGTCCGAGTGGAGATCGTCCTCCCAAGCCTTCTCCGCCACTTCCTTCTGCGAGATGACTTACTCACAGAAGGTCGCGACCGCGTTAAAACTACTTTCACCGCCGGCCATTGAGCGTACGACAGCCGGCAGCGAGATATCTCCTCCGATGACTGCAGTGAAGGCCCGACGCTGCGGCGCCCAAGCGGGGCACACCGCCAGCGTGTGCTGGGCCGAGTCCTCACTGCAGTCGCAGTGGTGGAAGGCGGGACTCAATTCCCTCCGTGCGACCGAGTGTAGGTACTTCCCAAAGCTACCATGCCCGGAAAGCACCTGCGTCAGTCGAAAGGAAAGGGTCCCGTGCTGCCGCCTTGTCCACTCGAGGATGACCGGCTGGAGGGCCTCCACGGTGGCGAAGCCAGCACGTGGAGTCTCCAGCCGCGAAGGCCAACGAGCCATCATGGCTCGACGGGCGGCTTCACGCCACTCGCGTACCTCTTCGGTCGGAGGGCGAAAGCCACTCTCCGCCCGGAATTCAGCCACCCGTCGATAAACTTCGGCGAGCACTACCGCCTCCAGATCCCACGAGGGTGTTCCGGCCAAGGCGCACGCCGTCTCGGTCGACACCGTGCGGTATCCATGTATGGCTCTGAACGCCAATACACTCTGAGGGCGCCAGAGAGAATACAACTTTATAAAGTATATCTACACTACACTTATGGAAGTCTACCTATGTGCACATTTTAGCCTTACTGTAGGTAGTGTACTAACATAGTACCCTTATTGAACATAATGCGGTATGAAATAGAGATTGGGAAAGATGTAAGTATACTATTTGTTGCTAAAATGATTTAATTAAAGTTTAATAACAATGAATAATGTTAAAACTTTTAACAAATAGTTTATTAAAATTTACTTGGCAGCACCCACCTACTGTGAGGCAGTAACGTCTGGAACATTAATACCATTACTTACCAGCCACCAACTCTTCACCCGAATACCACTAGAAATTGCGAGTGTGTTCATAAAAAAGGAAAATTGTTAAGAACATTTTGTATTACTTTACAGCAGGGTGGGCCTTCTAGCATTTTAGCTTCTAAATGTATGTATTATCTATCATTTCTAATATAATACTAATTATGCTGAATAAACTTAAATGAGGAGTACCATGGTTGCAGTTTTATTGCGCAGTACTAATAGCGACCATCAATAACTTAACCCAGTACACCTTTATTTTTCGATTATTATCGCGTTTTGGCCCATTTCAATAACATTTTTTATAATTAATCATTCTAGAACATTATTTTCTTTACTTAAAAATATGTTGTCTCCTTTCTTGCAACCCTGCCAATATGAATTTGAAAGAACTAGATTTACAGTTGTAGAAGAGAATGCAACAGATAAACTGTATCACATTTTAATTTTTTACGTCAGCTAGGATTAGGAACACAAAAGATCCATTAAGATATTAATGACAACGCTGCATATATATAATATATAGATAATGTTTGTAACAGCGTCGATAATTGAGTTTTCGAGCTCATGGGCGGTAATGTTTGCTCGACGTACCTAAGCACGCCTATAAGTTGCTTGTAATCCACTCGACGTACTCCGATTAACCATACAGTTCGATTAAGAGCCCATCAACGAGAGGAGCGAAATTCAGTTTTTTTACTACTGTCTGTCTAGATTTGCTTTGTTATCTAAAGTTCAATATTTTTAAGCATATTGAGTGGTATTAATCGAACTCCAACAATGTTTTTTTGTGAATGTTTGAGTACTGATCTAATTTTTAATAGATATATTTCAGAGAATGAGTCATCTTATATTCTTTTTGCTATATACTAAAGATAGATAAGTATTACTACATAATAATAACTAGATAGTGTCAAGTTTGGCTACGTGGAATAAATCATTCAGTAGTTTTATTATTATTATTTATAAAAAAAATCAAACAGTTATTTTATCTACGTATAAGTGAGTAAGAAGCAGAACATATTTTATTTTTTGTTTATTTTATATTCTGAAACTCATACAGACTGGAAAATGTTTTTAATAATTTAAATAAAACTCAATCTCAACATGTTCTTTACCGTTTCATCAAAACAATTTTAAGTGGTAATGTGCAGTTAACCCATTAGAATCTACATGGTGTTTCATTACGAAGTCTTACAAGTGTAGGTCTCAGGTGTATTGAGAAAATCCCAGTAAGCTATACTTACATTAGACTTGGTCACCCATTAAGCAATAGGCGACTGAAACATAGACTGTAAATTGTTGGGATTAAGAGAGGTGCGTGCAGAATGCTTGCAGCCTCTATTGGGATTGTGTGAAGTGTATGGTGGGGGTATAGAAAATGATCACACCGCAAACCATGGCAAAAATTTTACAACATTAGGGGCTTAGTGAAACTTGTCAATGTTACTTTTTTATGTTTTTCCTAAAGCTGTCTGGAAATTATACAGAAGATTTAAATGGAAAGTTTTATAAATCGATATCGGACATTAACTCAAATTACAATAGTAATCAAATCAATTTCATTTGACAAAATATATGGTGAAGATATCATAAGAGGCAAAGAATCTGACACGCAAGCAAGTCCATGTTACGGACCTACGATATTCCCTAAAGTATATCAAAAGGTTAACGAGTCACGTGTTGTAGCTAGATATACCTACACGCCAAATAAAACGAAGAACCACAAAAGCTGCAGATACCATAGCTACAGAAGTCTTGGATACCACAACAAATAAATGAAAAACGAAAGAAGCTCTTCATCTGGTCAATCAAGAATATCAGATAATATTTTTTCAAAAATAAATTTAAGGGAAACACAGGAGCAGAGTCACAACGATGTTTTTAAGATCTTGTGCATAAGAGAAACATGAATAAAATAAAATAAAATTGTGGCTAAACAAAAATAAAATGACTTAAATATTCAAAGTTGGAACAATTACAATATTTTTTTTAAAATAAAACAGAATTTAATTACCAATACTTTCTGGATTCAGATTAATTATCTCAAATAGGATGTTTATCTGGATTTCAGTATTTTTTCTTTTAAAAAGTTTCAAAAGCAAATAATTCCACTTCTTGATGTACTATTTATCATAGCAATTATTTTCACGGGAATTTAGGCGATCACTTATTTAAAGGTCACAGGCAGACTCAGTCAGCCTGTTTTAATAAGTGCCGCGTAATGAGATGATATGAGATGAGATGATTGAAGTAAAGGCCATAGATTTAACCACTCTGTATCACAACAACATAATTTTTTTTTATGTTTGTTTCTATTTAATGTCTGAGAAATAAATCTGATTATATACTTTTCATTAGTTAAGTTTCGAAAGGAACACCTAGTCTATTAGTTCGATTCATTAAAAGTTTGTTTTACTACTATTATTCTCAAATATTTTGCAAAAATAAAAAGCAGCTTACTTGATTTTTTTAATAAACTTAATTAATTTTCTTATACACACAATTAAAGTGATAGTAATTTTAGTAACTGTTGGTATACCTATTCTGAAAATATTGACCATAAATTATGTTAATATAATTAGTTAGTGGTACCTTTAACTGGTTACAACTACCAAGGAATCCATGGATTCTCTTTATGTTAAGATAAACGAAGTATCGTGAGCTAGTCGCGTATACGGCCTATAATGCATATATTTATATTACATAGACATTAGTAGTCGCAACCCAACATTTTCGTTGTAAACTGCATTGTTGTACCTTAACTTGTGTTTATCAATATATAGTGTCAAATATTGATTAAAATCGATACCTTTTTGTATGCCCTAACACTTAATTATATAGACAAACACTGGTTTGTCTACTCAAAACAAAACTCCCATAACTTTCACAATACTGAAACTCATTATCAATACACCATACACGGAAAATGTTGTGAAAGTTATACGTTTCATCAGTCCAAACATTAAAACGAATGGACTGGTTGGTACTCTTCCATTCGTATGTTTGAATTATTCATGTTCACAATCTATAAAGCAGACAACAGAGAGTATTTTACAAAACAAACAAATTTTATTGATCTCTCAGGCGCTGTTTGTGCCTCCACAATAAAATATTTACATTTACTTCGCAACACCTGGCCGATCTAGGCACCGCCCACCGCAGGCATTAGAATAATGAAACGTTTGCCACCACCTAACTCTCTTCTATTGAATAAAACATATTTTAAAAGTGCTTAAATATAGTTTGGTTTTCTTCTGCCACTTTTATGGAAAGAGACATAATGCAAAAATATTTTATGACAATTTTATTTGCAGTCGGAAAGAGTTCAGTTGAATGTCCTGAATATATTTTATGATACGAAAATGAATCAGCTCTTTCCAATTTGTGTTTGAAACTAATCGGAACATTTTTAGGAAAGGACATTCGACTGCAAATATATGCAGTAAGTTAAATATTACTATCGTTAAGGTACGATCCATAAACTCCTCTCATTAACTTACCGAACAACTGTATACCTAGAAACTAATGAGTTATGACGACAAAACTCTTGAAGTTGAAAATTTCCATGAGTTTTTATAACTTTTGCAGAATACGTCGTTAATTCCATAAAAAACTGGAGTATACTTTAAGGAGAAAAACTTCTTTTCATCGGACATATTTATAGTATTTAGATTTCGATCGATACTAATTTATATTGGCCTTCTTAGAGTATGAATGAATAGTTGAAAATCATTATATGTTGAAATAGTAAGCCTTGACACCAAAAAAAGGTTTCAATTTTTCTATTATATACAACAGCGTTGGAAATTTTTTCATTGTAAAGACTAGCAAACAGTAAATTCCCTATACAATAAAAAAAGAGTAGACGCTAGAGACGTTACTTAAGTGTACTATTTATCATAATTATTTCATCTATTTATCTTTATTCATAAACATATTTATAAAATTATGGAAATTAAAGAGATACTGAGTGAAATGAAACGTGGTTTCATTTGTATTTAAGTAACGGCATTCAATAAATAAAATGTCTATTCCCACGCAAACGGTGCGGTGCATAATAATAATAATATAAAGTAATTTCCAATCATAATCCTCTACAATACGATATTTTTAATGCGTACCAAGATATAACCAAAAATAGGTTACTGTGGCCTGTAACACTGTAACGATACTAAATGTACAGAATTAAACTGCTGGTGACACGATACGACATAGCACGACAGAATAGTGTGTGTCGTGTTGATTTCAATTAGATCTTTATCATTTCTAAGAAAAATGAGCACTGTTATACGCATAGATTGTAATAGATTATAATTAAGAGTCACAAACAAAACAAAATATACTTACTGAAAATATATTCTGTATTATAGAATATGTGATGCTGAACTAGATGGCCTCCGTCATAACTACCTAAATGTTTCTTACCCTTTCAATATACAACAAATTATTTTAAAGTAAAGTTTAACTGTGAAATTACTGAAACATTCTACCGTTTAAAAAATGAGCCACGCTGAACTCAGCACTCTAGAGCACTACCCTTTCATAGAAGTCGAACCTTAAATGATAACATTCGTGCTGTCGTGCTTCGTCAGTGAGCGTGAGACTAGAGGCCCAATGATACATAAGTATTTCAATAGTCCGTCATAGAGTAGGCCACAATGCATCATTGTTGCATTGACTGTATTCGCAATGAATATTGACCACCACTCTTGGATTATACTCATGCTTTCCGTCAGGCAGAGCAGAATAACTTTGGCAGGCTCATACATAAAATAATAATAATATATTATGGAAAATATATTATTATCATTTTATATAATAGTAAATAATTTTTTTTCCATAATAGTAGTTAGTTAGTAATTCCAGTAACAAGTTATTTAAAATGAAAAGAACTTGTTACTGGAATTACTTCGAGTGTAAAATAACTGCAATTTAAATGATTCTTTGTTTTAACCTTTAAAATGTTTGCGCTTGCACAGTTTGTTCCATTTTCGGTGCACAATATGCAAAACTAGTTAAACTCGTGGAACTAGATTTTTGTCGTGGCTGAACCTCAGTTAGAAATCAATATAAAAATTGGCATGTTGTTACAACTTCCACGTAAAACTGAATAGCATTTGGCGAATTCGTTAACGGCTTTAAGCCAGTCAAAGAATTGTGAGGTTTTTGAAAAAATCGAATTTTGAATTGAAAAATGTTTTGAATTAAATCATCCAAACGATGTATTTTAAAAATGGGTGTAATTAATTATAATTATGTAATGCCTAAAACGAGTACTATATTAAGTTATACGAAATATTTTATTCGATGATTGTTACATATATGTATTTGAATGTAATTAGTGATAACCTAAAGCTACAACCCTCCAAAACCACAAACTTACTCAATAATTGACAAAATACCGATACTTTTCTAATTTATACTCTCAATTGTCGTTAATGGAACTTGTTGTAATACATTCTGGAATCAAACTTACTTGCACTTATTCCACCATTTATTTTATTCATTTTTACACCTGACCGGTTTCGCCTTATGGCATCATCAAAGGTTAAACCATAATAGAAGCCATAAGGCGAAATCAGTCAGGTGTGTGTAAAAACAAATAAATTAAATAGTGGAATAAGTGCAAGTAAGTTTGATTCTAGAATGTATTGCAACAAGTTCCATAAGCAAAGATGACTTTCATAAGCAACGATTACGATTCCAACAGAAAACCAAAATCTTAAAAAAGAAATCCTGTTGTAGATATAACAGACTGAATTACTTCGTGTATTATTATAGGTATCAATAAAACCCGTCTGTGCGAGTATCACGAAGCAATAAATTCGTTTTGAGCAGAACTAAGAGCTCAGATTATTTCACACCATTTACTCTTTTCACCAACGTTCCTCATAATGCTCCCTCCATAAAAGGATTTTCCTTCGGCAAAATTGAAGTTTTCGACTATCTCTTAATCGAGCTTAATCGAAATCCCCGAGCTTTTATAAAAATAATATTTAGAAAGTTTTGTCTCATATAATCTGATGAGTATTTAAGAAAATTTAAATAATTAACTTTGAACATTCAAACGATTAAATAATTTGTTGATTGAAGTAATTTTAACATTCTTCTGAATATACTATCTCCATTTTTGTTAAATGTACAGTTTAAAGAAAAAATATTTTGATATAAAGCATAATAGCTCCTTTTTGTTGTTCTAAAAATTAAAACAAACAAACAACAACCCATAATATCCCACTGCTGGGCTCGGGTCTCCTCTCAGGAGAGGGTTAAGGCCATACGTCCCTAAAAATTAAGTTCAAAAGATATTATGCAATATAAAGTACCTTATGATAAATTTTTAGTAAATTTGAAATCCACGAAATTTAGTTAGAATACAGGGGATTTCAGGGGGGAGAAGGTGGAGCATAAAACCCCGTATATTCTAATTTTCATGAAAATCGTAGGAGCCGTTTCCGGGATTTAAATCTATAAGTATGGATATATGTTTGTTACTCTTTTACGTAAAAAGTATTGAATGGATTGAATGGATATATATATATATATATATATATATATATATATAGAGCTGGGCCCTGCGGTATTACCCGCGGTACAATGATATTGTGTCTTTATAAATTGCAGCCTATGTGTTATTCAGATGTATAAGCTATATTATTGTAAGGTTTCATTAAAAAACAAATCTAAAT
>PKRV01000173.1:818513-867132 GCA_003709505.1 Hyphantria cunea | reverse complement strand
ATATATATATATATATATATATATATATATATATGTAAGAATTACTCGTTGAAACTTTTCACAAACAACAAAAAAATCCAGGCTATTCTTAATTTAATTATATTATAACACTTGTTTACTTTTCTCTAATTTTTTTTGTTTTTTTATAGTTTTTTTATATATATTTCATACAGTAAACATAGTGAGATGATGATGAGTAAGGTTGCTTTCAATAGACCTGACAATGGTATACACAATAGCATCGTTATTCGGATAAAATTAACGCATCGTGGATAGACGAAATTTGCGGTTGCCTTTACCTCATCTGGAGCCCCGTTTATCGCTTTGAGATGTACAGAATTGAATATCAGTGGTGATGGGTTGATATACCGCTTTATGTATAGTCAATAACTTGCAATCGTGTAATATATAGGCAATTATGAGTACACGTTTCATTTCATTTTTTATACCAATACTGCTTGTCTTAATTAATTTTATCCATTGATTTTATGGTTGACTGTCAGAGATTGCTTAGAGCAAAATCTATTCTGTGTTTCGTGATTATATGTGTAAAATACTTCTTATATAACAGTGGTATACAATAAAAGGTGGTTGGTATCTATCTCTGTTTTTAAACACAAACATCTACTAATTGTTTAGTTCACTCATTTTTATTGAATATGAGTTTTAATTATTATTTAATCGCGGAAATCTACTAAGAACAAGGAATTAGAGACTTTTAATCCACATTTCAAATATTTAATACGTAAGTAATTCATTTGCGGTGAATTATGCGGCGTGTGGTTCTATATTCAATATTCGTGTTTACTCATGTATACAAAACTCATAGAATACACAATGCTTAGTCTGAATTAGTATGAAATATGAGGTATTAATATAATTGAGTACTAGCTTTTGCCCGCGTCTTCACTCGCGTATATATCGATTATCGTGATAAAAACTATCCTATGTTTTACTCCAAAGTCCAATCTATCTCCACACCGAAATTTATATAATTAATTCAGCAGCTTAGCTGTAAAAGCGTAACTACCAAAGAGTCACTATCAAATTTATAGCAGTAGTAAATTAGTTGAAAGAAATTACAAGGCCATTATAGTCATTATTTCTGTAATAACTCCATGAAAATGTTTAGGTAAATAAATGATTTAATGACAGTTCTATGAATCCGTGCACAAATGACGTGTACGCTACAAGCGTTCACGGTCCAATCAAGCTGGAGATACATCGACAATTTGCAAACCGACACTAACATGGATACGAATCGTTAGCATTTTTAGTCCTATTGTAGGAACTATCGCAATATCTAGTGATATTTCATTATTGATATTAAATACCAACATATAACAACAATGACATATCGCAGTAATAAATTTTCCGTTATTTATTATATGATATTTGTTTGTGTGAGTAAATCTTTTTCAAATATTTTCACACGTCGGCCTTAACAGCTAGGAGGGTTTTCCCAAGAATTACTAGCGGCGAATATGTAAAGTTCATGAACACTGATTAAATTAAAACTATGCACTTTCTGCAATCACTATGCAATTGCTGTTAGACTTGAAGGTAAAATGAGACAATGTATATGTGTAGGTAATTTAGACATGCAAGAAATCAATTACGACTTTTATTTGACTACCTCGTTTTCGCAGTGGTAGCGTACGCAACTGCTGCGATCTCGGGTTCGGTTCCCGGGTCGAATAAAATATTTGTATAATCTGCAAATATATTTTCGGAGTTTGGGTGTTTTCAATGTGTAATATATATGCATTTATAAGAAAAAAATATAGTATATACTTTTATCATTTGTTTAGCACCAACTATACAAGCTCTACTTAGTTTGGAACTAGATGGCGTTGTGTGTCAGATGTACAAATATTTATTATTATTTATTTATTATTATTATATTGATGAAGGTGCTGAAAAATAGTGAAGAAGTAATATTTTACTACTATTTTTGTTATTTCAGTATACCAAATGTTTCGTGTATTACATTCATTTACAAATACCTATTCATAACTTTTAGATGCTACTTATATTGAAGCTCCATCATGCCAAGCATACCGGCCTATTCTCGCTTTACAAATATCATACTTACTTTACTTGAAGTAAAGAAATTGTAAAATATAAATAGTCTAAGGAGTTGTAGAGTAACAATTGATAATGGAGAGTATCACTAAGCAACGTGATAGTAGGCTGAATAGAACAATAGTGTACGCTCAGTTGACTTCTTATGGTCCATGAAACGACTGACGGTTGAGATCCTCTGTATTTGAACCAAATTCTCACTTAGTAAGTGTTCATTAACTTTATTATTCTTTGCTTAGTACAGATAACATTTTGTGAAAGCCCAGTATCTTAAAAATGATAGTACTTAAAAGGAAAATAATACTTAATCATAATTTTCTTTTAAATAGATTAGCCTAAATTATAAGTGCTGCTTTATTGTATTTTATCCATTATTAAATATGTTTTCTTATTATCAAGAATTTATAACCTTTACAATGAATGATAGAATATTTACAATGAAACTGCTCTTTGGTAGAACTTTAAAATATAAAGAAGTAGAAAGAACATAACTTACTGATAACCCACAGAAAGCTCAAAGTTTTTACTTTTGCGAACAGTTACGTACATTATAACCTACATAACGTTATTGATCTAGTAATTCTCTGAAAAATATATCTATACAGTAAGAGAGCCACGCTCCGGCATGAATGGACCAGCTTGACCACCGTGAAACAGAGCTTACGCTGTGTTTCACCGAGTGAGTGAGGATACCGGAGGCTTATCCCATATTTTTTGAAATGAAAACTTCTTTAGCGACGTTGTGCCTATTTTTTGTGATCGTTAAAAAATGTAAAACTAGCGTCAGAACACCTGACCTGACGCGAAAATTCGTAAGAAGAAAGAAGAGTAGACCATAAATTGTCATGTCTGTGTACGATAGTGCAATAAATGAATATTGTATTTTACCACATAAGTGATAGTACTTTTATACTGATAATTAAAGCGATGCGTGCAAAATTATTCCCAAACCATTCCAAAATATCAAAAATACACACCGTTAATATTCAAGCTTTCACTGCCGTGCAACCCGATTTTTGAGATTACTTTTTGGCTCCATAAATCCTTATTTTATTTATTTTCATTGACCCAGTGTCACTGTTCTCAATAATCGTAATCGCCGTTTATACTCAAGGGCGTGATAAAGAAATATATATACGTTACATTCATATACTCTAAAAACATAACCCTTCGTTTTTCGCAGTCGGGTAAAATTTGTATAAATATTATTCTTCAAGCTATAAACAAACGTTATTTAAATAGTTTGAAGTAAATTGTATAACTATTTATTGAAATTATTCCCATGATCACAAATTCCACCTTGTTATTACTAACGTGGTTTCACTTCTATGTAATGATCAATCAAAATATCTTGTTTGATTGCGGTTCAATGTAAATTATTAATTTTCTGAGCTTAGTGTGAATCGTTATGGGTTTAATTATTACTGCGAAGTACTCGTATTCAATGTTAATCATTCAAGGGTCTAAGAACGTGGTAAAGAGTGTTTTGAAGCTCGTAACTCAAAACTTTGAACTTACTCAAGTGGTTACCGCCATATAAACCATTTAATGTTGCCAAATATTATTTAAACGGGTTCTTCTCTGTTAAATGCGCGACAAACCTTCTTTAAGCCCTTTATGTAAACTTAGGCACTAACTTATTTTAGTAGTAAGAATGCCGGTTACAATGAACGAACGTTACACATTGTGGTGTCTAGTATATAACAACTTCACCACACTATTCCGGTCTTAAGATAACACAAATAAGACAAACACGGCAAGGAGTAGCCACACGCAGGCATTCCTCTCTGTCAAAATATAGGGGCCAAAATAGCCCTACGCATCACAATGTTATGACACAGATTGTATTTATGTATGTGTAAATATATTGTTTTATTTGTTATTTTCGACATCGTTCTGACGAGTGATTGTTTTTGAATGTGAGTCTAGAATATCTAGGTGTGAGTAATTCTCCCTGCATAAAGTATCAGACTAATTGTATCGAAAAATACACTAGAGCTTGATAATCTGTGAACAATAGTGTTGGTTACATGTTCATAAATTTTGTCATACATTGTATCTAGTTATAATTCAACATGTAACTGTTTTTTTCCAATAAATAAAATAAAAATAAAACCAAAACAATATAACTTCTCTCCTCCGGTCCGCCACCCGTGTGGATAAAAACATATACATACTTGATAATAAATTGCAAGGTTTTACATTAAAAAATACTTGAGAGTAATGAATTTGTATCGGTTTCTAAATGACTGCCTTCAAGAAGATTGTATGAAATGGCCAATATGCCATCTCAGGGTAAGCTCGGACAGTGGCAGTAATGATTGAATGCTCTCCTTCTAATCAATCAAAAAGTTGCAAAATTTTAACATCAAGTGAAGAAAGATAATATAATTATTATTACCATATTATTTGCGTATATGATAATCATAAAAAAAAACAACAACCCATAATGTACTGACCGCGCCATCGTTGCTTACCCTCGATGATTGTTTCTAATCACCGAGAGCAACTGGTCTATGAGCGCCTCAAACTTACGAAACGCTTACTATTGGTCGAAACAAAATGTGACGTCGATGGTCACGTCATCGAAACTATCGGAGTCGGAATTCAAACTGTGTTAGAAGTGTTGCGAGAAAAATGACCGTCTTTCATTAATTTTATCGCAATTAAAACTGTTAATAAGTATTAAGTTAATAAAATACTGAATAGTAAACAAACACAAAATGATATCATTGTCATTTTGTCTATTATCTATTATATGTATATATATATATATAATAGATAATAGATAACATACATTAACTTATACTGAACTACTTTTGCCCGCGGCTTCACCTGCGTGTGTGTGGGTTATTACAGTAAAAAGATGCCTATATTATGCCAAATGTTCTTGAAATCGGTATAGCGGTAAAGCCGGGAAAGTGTAACAGATAGATAGATAAAGAGAGAGCTACTTTCAAATTTATAACATTAGTATGGATTTGCAATTTTAGCAAGGTTATACAACTATGTACTAACTGTAACTAATTTGAAGAAAGATGATCACCACCACCACCTTTATGCAGATGACTTCTAAATTTATACACAAGCACCATTACATAATTTCATTACAAAATTTCCGTTTCCGGCTGCCGAAGTGTCAACATCATAGTGATAACCTCCGATAAAAATTAACCAAAACGAAATAGTTAACGCGATTTCCGGCGGATAGACTCCGTCTTGAACAATATTATAACTGTTGTGAAGTGATTATAAATAATCGGTGGTGCGTGATTACTGATATCCAGCAAGTATTTACAAGTACAAGATCAACGATTCAAGGTTAGAAAACACAAAAATATATGTGGGTACACAAAAAANGTAGCTGGCGTCACGTGGAACAGAGTGACACAGGAAAGGAAAGAATGGAAAAGGTTGGAGGAGGCCTTTGTCGATTGGCAAACAGATCTCGGAAAGATAACCAAGCAACAGATGTTAGTTTTAATAGTTATTATTTTATAATGTTATTATTTTATAAGAGAAACGCATTGTAATTTATTAAGAGATCTGAATACAAGGCTATATATTATTATTATTATTATTATTACCATTACATAAACTACCGGAGGCCTTCTCTAAAATTAGTCACGATCTGACGCGTGTATGTGAGTGGAGCAATAGTTATGAAGTTGTAGTGAACCTATCGAAGACTCAACTTATTGTTGTGGGTAGTCCCAGACTGGTATCAAGAATAGACTGATGTCAACTGCCGAACGTAACTTTTAATGGTACTCTATTACCTATAAGTTCTTGTATTAAAAATCTAGGGATTTATATTGATAAAACTTTAACTTGGGGACCCCAACTGCGTGACGTTAGTCGAAAATTGTTTGCGTCGGCGGGATCCTTACGAAGACTTAACAATTTTCTCCCAACATCAACAAAAATTGCACTTACACGATCTCTTTTTCTTCCTGTACTCGACTATGCTGATTTCAGTTATCTTGATATAACGGAGGAGCAACTTGAGCGCCTTCAAAACTTGTGTATTAGATTCATATTTGGACTACGCAAATATGACCATGTATCTGAATATCGCAACCTGCTTAAGTTTCTCCCAATTCGCCTTAGACGTAATGCTCATATTCTTTCCATACTTTATAGTATTCTATTAATTCCTTGCACTCCACCGTATTTAAAGGAACGCTTTGTTTCGCTTTCCTTAGTGACACACATTCAAGATCCTTGAGGTCACCCGAATCTCTGGAACTTGCAGTCCCAACGAATTGTACCAGATTTTACGACAAGTCGTTCACTGTTCGACTATGGAATGCTTTGCCAATGGCTATAAAGCGAGCTAAGTCTCTGCTTATTTTTAAAAAAATGGTCCAAGAATATTTTTTAGCTTCGTAATTTATTACCTGCTTAAAAATATATTTATCATTTGCACTTTTTTACTGTAAAATTGTGGATATTGTGCATTGTTTTTTATATTTTATTTGTTTGCATTAATGTGTATTAAAATTTCAATATTTTAGTTTATGTAATTTTATCTGAATTGAATAAATTGCTATATTTATTTTGTACACCAATACTACCCATGGCTTTGTGTTTCTACAGTCGATTCGTCCATTCAAAGGTTGCCTGTAAGAGATTGCTTATTAGCGATAATGCTGCCATTTGTACATGGTCATTATATTGTTTAGCTCAAATATATCTATATCAATTGGTGTACAATAAAGTTTATTCTATTCTATTCTATCGAATGCAGTAATAGTACTAGAGGGTATCTAGCAAAACAATAATAGAATGTGACATCACCTGTGAATTGTCTTTCCAGATCACATTCGACCCTACAGCGTCATGTAGTATTTTCTGGATAGAATAATAGGTATTTTTGTTTTCTGTAGCTTGAACAGATTGTATTTTTAATGAACTATCTTGACACAATACATGGTGACGAATGGCTTTCAAATATACTACCATATTTTGAAAATGGAATGTGATTATTAACTTTGAGGTTTAGATATAATAAATAATTCTTAAGAGGCGACGTATCGATAAAAAATATGTGAATAAAAGATAATTTATATTAATAACTGAAAGAAGAGGATGAATACCAAATACTAATAAAGAATTTATAGCTTTGTATCGGTTTATTAAAAGGACTAACTAGAGTTAAAAAATAGTCCAGGAATATTTTTTAGCTTTATAATTTATTACCTGCTTAAAAATATATTTTATCATTTCACTTTTTTACTATAAAATTGTGGATATTGTGCATTAGCGTTTTATCTCCAAAGCATTCTTTTCCAGTGATCACCTGTGTCAGCCGGTATGAGAGGGTCCCGTGATGCCTCTCGAGCCAATCCTCCACACTACCATGGCACTAGATTTAAGGCATGAACTGCAACATTCTAATAATATCTATGTTTATGTGATCAATAAAAAATATGAGGCGTTCAATAAGAAAATGAGAGGCACTCACAGGCTAGTTCAACTCGGTGATTAGAAACAATCACCGACGGCAAGTAACAACGGCGCGGTCAGAACCTGGATGGGTGAACGGTGATGGCATGATATCATAAGCGTCTCCGTGATTCGGAGGTCACGTTAAGCAGTCGTTCCCATTTGTTATCATAGGATAACAGTCGTGGAGTTTAGTTGGAGGCTTTTGAGCGGCTTGTAAATATCCAACGGCAAGATTACGTAGTCACAACATTGTCTTGCTAGTCCCTAACCCGCACTTGATCAGCGCGGAGACGTATGACCTTATCCCTCTCCTGAGAGGAGACACGAGCCCAAAAGTGGGATATTATGGGTTACTGGTCGTGATATAAAGAAAATATAATGTTACTTTTACATTTAGCAATAGTTGATATGTAGTAGTATGTAAAGTCGAGTAATTTCAGGTAACATAATTTTTGCTAATTATATATGGCTCATTAGTAGAAACTCGTTTGCATATTTCAAAGTGTTTTCATTTTCTATATCTACTAGAAATATATTTTAATATAATATCACATCCATATACTAATGTCAGGTTATACATATAAAATATATTCCTAATTACAAATTTTTATTAATATGTAATAATATACAAGAAAGTGAATAAAAAAACTAGCGAATTGCGATGTAATCATTAATTTCCGTCATAAATTTATAATACAATTAAGCTGGATAAGGAGCTGCCATAAATATCATATGCTAGCCAATAAATTCTGAGGTATTGGAAACCATGTATAGGTTAATGGATTACTGTAATCTGCAACAGATACACGTTGTTGGCGTAATGGTCAACGCGTGTAATGTTCTGAAAACAGAGCTAGGTACTATATGTCACGGACTGAACCTAAATATGAATAATTGGTACATAAAAGGTCGATAGTTTCAAAGATATACGTTTATTAGGTTAGGTGTTCGTTCAAAATTATTATGACAATGGACACATCTATGGCTAATATTAAAGTTACAATATTCCACAAAGTCTTCCACCTTTTCAAACTATAGAAGAGTTGTCATACTCTTCGTGTGAAGTCGAAGATACGGGGTGTACAGATACGCCTACTGTCTGCATCGTTGCTTCAAATATATTGATTGAGTTTTTAAATATTTTATCTTCACAAGATAAAACCGTAACCGACGCCGCGTAACTCCTGGAGATTATTTTTAATTGTCTACAAAAATATCCGTTGTTCCTTCATATTACGTAATCAACTTGTTCGAACAAATGATACCATTAAAATAACTTCGAAAATTTTTGGTAGTCATTACTTTATCAAATAAAAAAGGTCTTTTTTGTTTGATCCGAGGAGGAGGCAATAGAAAATTTTGAATGATGATAACTTTACACCTACTTTATAACATTTAAGTTCTTAAATAATTTACTAACATATCACTCAAAATTTATCAGACCTCGAAACAGTAAAACAGAGAAATACAAGTTTATTTGCTGAAATATTTTGTGACTTGCAACATCATTTCTCTGGTAATTGGAAGAGAAGGAACAAATTATTGGAAGGAAATCTTCAAATTTCTTCATTTACTTTTGTAATAGGATAATAAGTATTGTCTTTCGAGCAAATGTAATGGATTTATTCCAGGTTTATTTGTTTGTTTCTTGTCAAAGTGGAGAATTAGTTCACTTTTCAGGAAAAATAACATTCCTTTAAGATCAATTGAGATTAATACGGAGAAGACGGTGGGTTTGTTATGTAACTAATTTATTTAACGGTTGAAATTGTAGGTTCCGACATCGATTAATATATCTATTGAACAAGCTGGTAATTTTATTCCACAATTGAGGCGTTGGAAGTAGACTATGACTGAGAGCTTGGTTTAATACAAGTTTAACTGTCTCTGTTGCGTTGTGGTAGCGACTGCTGTGCTTGAGGTCTTGGGTTCGATTCCGAGTATCGCACCAAATGTTTATTTGATTTGTAAATATATATATATTTTTGTATTTATTCTTTATTGTACCCATTGAAAATACAAGAATGAACAAAATACAAGGAAGTGTCATGAATATATGTTTCGAAGTTTGAGTGTTTTCTATGTATAATATATAGAAATATGTATGTATTTATTTAAATCAGTTGTCTACTACCCTTTTTTTACACCCTCGGGCCTTCACCCCACCGGGGTTTGCGGCAGGGCGGTCTTGTCGGAATCGAACCAACTAAAACCACACGGTGTGCCATTCTGACAGGACGTTCACAGGCCAGATGGAGCGATGATTTGCGCGGGACGGCTGGCAGGAACTGGATGCGAGAAGCCATAGATCGAACTAAGTGGCGTGAAATTGGAGAGGCCTATGTCTCCAGTTCGCCGGCGGTGGATCGGGCCTGAGTGGAGATCGTCCTCCCGGGCCTTCGCGGCGCCCGAGCGGGGCACACCGCCAGCGTGTGATGGGCCGAGTCCTCACTGCAGTCGCAGTGGTGGCAGGCGGGACTCAATTCCCTCCGCGCGACCGAGTGCATGTACTTCCCGAAGCAACCGTGTCCGGAAAGCACCTGCATCAGTTGGAAGGAAAGGGTCCCGTGCTGCTGCCCTGCCCACTCGAGCACGACCGGCTGGAGGGCCTCCACGGTGGTCAAGCCAGCGCGTGAAGCCTCCAGCCGCGAAGACCAATGAGCCATCGTGGCCCCACGGGCGGCTTCACGCCACTCGCGTACCTCTTCGGGTGGAGGACGAACACCAATCTCCGCCCGGAATTCAGCCACCCGTCCATAAACTTCGGCGAGCACCTCCCCCTCTAAATCCCACGGGGATGTTTCGGCCAAGGCGCACGCCGCCTCGGTCGACACCGTGCGGTATCCACGTATGGCTCTGACCGCAATACCCTCTGAGGGCGCTAGAGGCGCGCCTTATTCTGGGCGGTCAGAGCTGAGTTGTGTAGTACCCATAACACAAGCTATATTTAGCTTGGGATTAGGTGGCGTTGTGCGTAAGATGTCCGAGCTCGTATATTCTGCCCATCTTAGGCAAAATTTTTATTTTCGGCAGGGTGACTTAAAATTAAAAATAAGAGCGCAAGGTGAAATAAGTTTTAATATGTGTACATAATACTTCTATTTGCCTAATAATACCTCAGTTCAACAGTCTTAAACATAAACAGGTATCTTCAACTATTATTTCAACTTTCTATTGCCTATCATGCTTAGATCAATTGAATGCCAGACTAGTATTTTATAACCTGGAACCAAAGCTTTTTGTAAACATACTTATTGCAACATTTTATGTTAGAAGCCACACACTTAATAACGTTACAACTCACTAACACACTGAAAAGTAATATCAAAGTTTGACTATGAAAACACAGCTTTGCTATACATGCGAATACTTAAACATACCAAATGACATTACAAAGCTTTATCGTCAACGTCACTAACAGCTTTCCACTTTGTTATAAAAAGCTATTATTCATAAAACTTCTCAGATTTCTTTAACTGTTCTCAGGTCAAATAAAATGTTATAGGAGTTTTGGTATCAGGAAGAGTTTCAGTTTATAAGAGGCTTACGGCTGTATGAATGAATCAATAGCTACAAAGTTATGAAATATCAAATGTACACAGTGCTCACCATTATTTTATTAATTTATAACAAAGAAAAAGTTTGAATAGCAATATTTTTTATCCATTGTTACTAATAAGGTACTTATTTATTAATAGTATGAATAAAACTGATAAGGGACCTATTAATACGTAACTGAAATATTATTTATGATTTTTTTTCTAAAATTCACTTGTTTTCTTGACGATCTTCATATTTGGGGTGTGTAATACAAGGGATATGATCATGATTCTCTTATACCAATACTAGGTATGATACATTCAATAAATATATAGATATAAAAGTACCTACGGACTTCTGAAACGGAACTCTCAGGAAACTTGTTAGTTTTTAATTTGCGAGTCTGTCATTTATTTTTTATTGTGGCGTCCCGCGTTCTTAAGATAAATTTTGTTTCGCTTTAACAATGAATTTAAAATTTCGCTGACCTTTTATACGATTTCTTTGTAGCTTAATTCAAAGTCATAGTTGCCTAAGTCTTCAATTAGTTTTGACGATGAAACCTTACAGTGCAGCTCTATGTGTTCACTTTTAGAGAATTTTGATGTAAACGTAAGCACATCCATGTATGTAGAGGTCGGCCGGCTACTGCAAGTTAAAAATCCAATATAATTACTGAGAAATAATTGCTTGCCGCTTATGTGTGTGTGTTTACATGTAATAAAATTATTATCAACACTTTTAATGACAGTCTACTATACGTCAGTATACCTGGAGATTCTCAATGTCGATGATGAATTAGTCTGAAATAAATGTCTTTAAATGCTAATTATAAAATGGAATACTGGAATAATAACCTTCCGGGCAGAGACCCTTTGTCGGTATCGCAAATCTTCATTGTTCTTCATAGCACATAATAATACATAAAAAATAATTTCCTAAATCTATATATTGAAAATTATTAAAAAAATACATATATTTTTTTCTAATTATGTGTTTTTAACATAAATGGCAAAAATGCGCATTTGATAAATATTTCAAATACGAATTTAAAGTTTCATTGTAACATATATATAGAAGTGCTGTAAAATGTGTTATTAAGATACAAGAAAGGTGATAATTTATGCGCAACATGTTCTTCAAATATCGTACGTGAAATATCATGTTTAATATTACATAGAAGAAAGATGTCGTCGTATACACATGTCTTGTACGATTGTAAGAACGATTTACAGAAAAAAACTTTTTATGATTAATGTTAGTGAAATATAGTTTTAACTCAAGCTATTTTGTTGACAGAGTATTGTGGTTTCATCATTCCTTATGGCTTAGTAGTTATTTAAGAGAATAACTACTAATGTGCGTGTTTTGGATTTATAAGACTTGTAAACTTAATATTAGAGAGCTGGCGAACATTTAATTTTTTTTAATCGAAATCCATAACCTTCTATTGCACTGCGTTTAACTGACTGCTCTTTTCCGAAATATAAAAGATATAGATACTACACTAAAAATGGTGTCATCAAAAATCCCATCGAATTATAACCACTTCTAAACAAAAGTCTCCTGAAGGAGCGATAATAATATTAATCTGGTCTGGTCCGACAATTCGCGTCCATCCGCTGCCAGTCACATCCTTTAAGCTGTTCCATCATACTGTATGGTGCCTTATACTACGTTTGCCACTTCACTCAAATATATTCCGGTTCCAACAACCATCAGTCCATTAGGAGAAATGACCAACCTACTTCAGCGAACGGATTCACAAAATCTATATTTATTTGAATTAATACCAGTTGGATGTATTTTATTCCATTATGATATACTGTCATATATGTAGGTTAACCTTTTTATAATACTAAATATATATTTGGAGTCACTTAATATAATAGTTTTATCAGAACAGTATCTAATTTCTTTTTCCCTTAAGCTCCTTAAATGAAAATACGAAAATAGATCAAAAAGTAATTTCTTCAGCATGAAGTTTTTAATTAATTATTTATGTAGACTAAAAGTTCTTTAGTT
The DNA here is from genome assembly GCA_003709505.1 of Hyphantria cunea. Lineage (NCBI taxonomy): Eukaryota > Metazoa > Arthropoda > Insecta > Lepidoptera > Erebidae > Hyphantria > Hyphantria cunea. The sequence goes on along the minus strand of PKRV01000173.1, from coordinate 854,031 downwards.
TTGAAATAAACTATTAAGAAGTCTGCACTATGTACTTTGTAATTTTATTATTTTCTTGACTTTTATGGGATTAAACTTAATGAATAACTTTGTTACTTGAGAAAGAAAGATTAATTCATTTCAAATTATATAGACATAAGAATATCAATAGAATTTGAATAACAAAATAACAGAATTAGAGATAATATAATTCAGAAAAAGGCAAAAAAATGGCCTTACTACTTAGACAAAACTAAAAAGGGATCTATAAAGACATTTTTCTACAAAATAATGAAAATCTTCAGACCAATGCATATAAATATTTTCATTTCTCTGGAGTGCAACCTGGGGGTTAACTAACGTAACCTCATTTGCAAGCAACGATAGAATTACTTAACTCCAGTGTATTGTAAAACGACTTTACTTATATATTACTCCGACCGAGCTGGCTAATGTAATGTATTGAAGCAAGACACTCCCATAGCGTGAATGAGATGTTAACATAGGTGCTAATTTAGTCATTCCAAACTCTAACTAAACTAAAAATAACTTTAAATTACCCTGTTTTACCCTGTCAGGGGATGCTCTGAACGACAAAAAAGAATATCTTACACTAAAAAAGAGACATTGTCTAAACGCATGTTTTAAAAATAGAGTATTTTAGAAATCGCTTCCCTAAAATAGGAAAATACAAGATAATCTTAGAGAAATTTTGGCTTAGTGTCTTATCAATAGAATGAGCACCATTATTCCATATAAAATTATTATTTACAAATTCATTTTTCTAATCAACTCGAAATTTATTTTCAGAATTGAGTCTTACTCTGTCAATGTCACGAAAATGTGGCTTAAAATTGTGAGCCGCTTCACTTGAAGTCCCTCAACTCCTCACTTTATGTAAAAATGTAGCCTTATTTATAAGCATTATTATCATAATATAGGAGCATTACCATTCTTTTTCCGAATATGGAATGTGAGCGCGATAAATTTGAATTTTGTCATAACGTTCAGACACTTTATCTGTTTTATGTATTCAAGGTGTCAGGTCGGATATGTTACTATTGACTAATACATGTTATTTTCTCATAAATCCTTATTTCCTTTGGGTTTCTGCGCTTTTATGGGTTTTGTTGCCTACATTTTCTGTTAAAATGTCTCAAAAATAGCCTTTTTTAAAATGAACCTGCTAAAGTGACTCTTCTTGATGAAAAGCATGATCAGAATCCAAGTGTAGTGGTTATTATACTCATTGTGAATGCAGACAATTCAGTATTCTCAATTTCTGTGATGATTTAATTTATGAATCGTTCTATTGCCGTTTTTTTTATCACTACTAACAAGAAGGTGGAAAGAGTTTCAACCTTGTCGGGAAAACACTACTGTTTTAAGGAAGGAAAGGGCCAGGTGGAAACTCTCTGGCCACACTTCTAAAAAAGTAAAATAATTATGTATTACTTCTATAGATATGTATACCTCAATGTAAAAGGTCTGGTGTATGCAGTGAATAATCTAACAACCTTTGTTAACACTCGAAGAATCACTATGGCACACACTATGACATTCTATTGGGATGCTTCTACATATTTTTTCTCTTTTATTGTCCTTGAAAAACTGATGTTGATGGCAACAACCTTGAAACAAAAAGATTATTAATTCTATCTAGTGATAAGCTTCATTTCGTGATATCGGGATAAACTATTAGTCCAAATTATCATGTAGTCTTAACTATTTTATGATGTTGGAGGGCAAACAAGCAGATGAATTACAGATGGCGTTCTTCAACTTTTTGTATAATTCCAAATTTAAACAAAGATCCCTTAAACTAACAAAAATATTATGCAGTCAAATGAGTAAGATACTCAATTTCTTATCTTCATATATCACCACTACAGTGAATCTAGATCTCAATATCCACAAATCAACATACTGTTCATAATTGTGATGTTATTCGAAAACAGTTCAGTTGCATCTAAAGTAACAAATATCCAAATATAAACAGCTATTAAAGGTGTACGCTTTATCGTTTACACATCGCGTACACTCATAAAAGCTTTCCTGTATTGAGGCGAACGTCTCTACATGTCTAATTATTTTTGGAATATGAACCCTACTATCGGCTCCTGCTGTCCCTATGCTCACGGAAAAAAATATCTTGAACTATTTATTATTTTACTTTTATTAGGAAAAAATAATCTATTAGGTACGATTTTAAAGTACGAATAAGTTAAGAATTACCAAAGTGATGATTTATTTAAATATGTAAAGTTATGTGAGTTTATCGACATGTTCGTGATTAGAAATGATCATCGCTCGCATATTATGCTTTAACAACTAATGATTTTAATAACTAGTTGTTATTTAGACCGTGTGGTGGCGGATTAACAATAATAAGTGGCACGACTTCTATTCATTCCGTGGGTGTCGTATGGGCCTCCAGTATCCTCACTCACTCGATGAAACAAAGCGCAAGTGCTGTTTAAAACCGGTTTTCTGTGAGGCCGTGGTATTACTCCGGTCGAGCCAGCCCATTCATACCGAAGCGTAGCTCTCCCACGGCTTATTTATGTAAAGGTGAGATATTCAGTATCGTTAACAAATAGTAGTGTAAGTTCAGTAACCTCGACATGTATGAGATACTCAAACGATCATTCTGCAATGCAAAACCAATAGAAGTGAACGCGGAAGATACTAATTGAACCAGCATAGACGAGGTTTTAACTGCAAGCTGTGTTCGAAGTGTGTGCGTTCTGGTTTCGTGCTTATAAACGTAGATATTTTAAGTATTTACATCTGCATCATATTTAAATATGGTTTCCTTTTGTGTGTTAATATTGTTGTTTTCTTTATTATTATTTCCAAGTATTATAATATAAATTTAAAATGACTATGGTTATTGTATTTTATTATAAAAATGCCAAATATTAGAATAAATGTTAAAATAAGTTTTGTATGAATTAGTTTTTTTTTTCTGATTTGAGATAAACTTTTTGTTTCATAATTTTAAAACGGAAATCAAGTCAAAACTATTGATATTATTTAAATGAGATGACTCTTTCATTAATCGCAAATGAGATGAATATAACATACGCATTATTTGCAGTTGAAAAACAAAAATAATAAATTATTTTCAGTTTTTTCAATACTTTGAAGCATTGAAGTCATTAAAATATATTAAAATATTCAGCAAATAATTAACCTTTTTGGTTTATTCAGTGCTATGAGTTGGAAAAACTTTGTTATACCTACTTATAATCTGATAATACACGTAAACGTAATTGTAAACTATTTAAACAAAAGGAAATATAATTCACCCATGCATATGAGACTTATTTCCATGACATAGCTTCTTTAATTGCCTGTAAATTAACCAATTATTTCAATTTTATTACGATGCATGAGGAACATATTTTTAATGTAGCCCAGCATTATTATTGTAGCAGTATTATCAAATATATTGAATCTCTACACGAAACATCTGAAAATAAATTCATTAGTATCATCTTATTCATAAAGTTGAAAATAACACACAACCATCGCCTAAAGTTAAATAACGTTTTTGAATAAAGGCGAAACTGTTTAGTAGTAGCCACCAAAAAGTTTCGTTCCCCACCTGATGTATTTCCAAAAAAAATATTTATGTATTTATATCAGTTGTCTAGTACTCATAATATAAGCTCTGCTTAGTTTGGGACCAGAGGACGTTGTTTGTTAAATGTCCAAAATATTTATTTATTTAAGTTTAGGGTACGATTTGGCTGACATGGTCTTATGTCCCTTAATAAAGTAAGATTAAAAAAAGTAAAAAGGAAAGAAATCAAAATTGATATTTAAAAATAATACTGAAGTAATCTGATCACGATACATGAACAAATACCTCTGGGTTCGTTTTTTATTATATACTCAGTCTAAAATATATAAGGCAAAAATATATATAAGAGAAGTTTCCTTTGAAATAAGTAAACATATTTTTCCCGATAGCAAATTTTCACGTTTGGCTAATTTCAACTTTCATCAGTATTCGACCGTGTCAGTGTCTTTGACAGGACCTCGGATTTGAAGTTAAGACCGTTCATAAAACAGCTTAAATGCGTCTATTTTTTTTTTATTTGACTCTCGTTATAAACATACATAGCATATGACATACTTTTTACATAGGTAAAAAGTATGTCACATGCTTGTTTTATTTGTTACTGTTTTTTGACCTTGTATCGCATTCTCTCACTATGAATTTATCCGTTTTATTGATTATTCATTCGATGTTAACTTCGTATGGCGCGACATTGAACACTAAACGGACGTTTCCCTCAATTAAGAGAAATCTCTCTGTTTCGGCCAATACGGTACAATAAATTAATGCTCATATATGTGAAATAATTTTTTACAATCTTTAAAATATGAAACATAAAACTAGCTTTTTTAAGAAGAGTTAAATGTCCAAGTGTCCAGCTATAAACTACTGAATTATGGTAGAACGATTACTTCTGGATAAATGGTTTGTTAAGCCGAATGTTTCAAAAATTGATAATGAAAAATCACTTCATTTTCTTGTAGTCCAATCCATATTATTAAAAACACTCCAATGTATTCATTTGAACCTTCTTGTATATTTCGGCCAGAGCTTATCTGAGAGAATTTTTTAATGCTGACGTCAAAAACTTTTGTGTTTTGGACCTTCAATGTTCATACTTTAATCGCTCCCTTCTTCGTTCTTTGAAAGATTCTGTAATTTATAACTTGATAGAATAAACTCAATATGAAACTTTAAATTGGTATTTATAAGCATTTGACGTTCAACTCAACTTATACAGACAATCTTGAAAATATTGATAAAGTAATAAATGTAAACAAAATACGCCTCATAATTCAGAAAGTTAATTTTGTAACTCTGTGTAAACTGGTCCTTATAATTTGAAATAACACTGAAAATTTACATTTCATGGGGCACTTTGCAGTTACACAAACTTTAAAATTTTACATAATCATGAACATTGGACTTAGAACTCATATTACAAACAAGGAAATCCTGTTGCGGCGAAGCATGAAGTATATTTGTCTAGGTAAGATTTCAAGGCACTAAAGAAGAACGTCACGTTGCCAGCACATGTCCTAAAGTTTGCCAGGCACTAGAGCTCTACAGCATGTCTACAACTTTACACATAAACTGCACAACTTTACACGATGGCACTTATAACAAATTGCCGTTTTCTATTCCACATATTGAAATTTTTGTAAAGTTTGCTTAAAATTGAGGAATACACTTGGTACTTTTAGTTGGTGTCTAGATAGTGCAATTCGCAGTTTCAGTGTTAGGTGAAGTTTCAACTATCTGTGACAAAATTCAATTTGAAGTCCTCAGTTTGCAAAAATTCAATTCACAAATCGAATTATTGGACAGTCTAACTTTGAGTATTCATTTGCCTAGAGTATTTCAACGATGTGTTTATCAATTTCGAACCATTTTAGTTTGTTATCAACATGTTCATCATTAGAAGAGTATTGTTATGTTGCTTTGAAGATATGCTAATTTAAAACCACAAATGGATACAAGGCTCTGGAGGAGCTTGTGGCTTTATATGGCGTACAAGTACAAGGTGCTCTTGTAGTTGCGGGATGTTCACTGTGTGGATATCATGCGTAACAAAGCGACAAGCTCGGAGTGCATGTGCACAATGAAGCTTGTTAAACCATATACACACACATCTAGAAGTTTACACGAAATCACTTAATACATCCTTTAGTGTTTTAGTATTTTTAATTGCGAGTAATAAACAAATACGGTAAAGAAACTAGAATAAAAAATATTTGAGAAAAAGAATTATATCAAGACTTTGCAGTGCATAGTTCCAAATCAAGTAGTTTAAAAAGACATTTATCATCGTCATCAAAATTCTAGCGGAAATATGTTCACTCTTAAACATAGGCAGCCCCCACGATTTGCCACAACTGTTATATAGTTACAACTCTGCATATGATTAAAAAAGAGGGGTAGAGGTTTACCATCTCTCTCGCTTTTTGGTAAGTTTATGGGCAACTCGTGTTGAAAATAAAGTGTGCAAATATTAAATTGGTATTATCTAATTCCGCAAGAAAACTTAAAATATAACAACAACAATCGGTCTTGTGATGCCCACATCCAACGGTTTGACACCACCACCTTGTGGGGATCTACCCACACTCCGTTTTCTGATACGGATAAAATAGAATGATATTACAAATTCATTTTATTAACGTAGGCTTAACAATAGGTTATAGTATTTTTAAAGGCACGTTTATTCGCGTTGTATGCGTTTATAGCCCAGGTACTGAAACATCGTCCTTGTGTTGGTATTGTGGTTTAAAACGTTTATGTCGCTTATTACGATAATCCTTATATAATTTCTTATGTAGAAGTGACTAAATCTTAGTAATTCTGGTAAAATAATATTACCCTTTAATTTTTATACAGCTCTCAGTAATTTATAAAAAAGGAACAGCTTTGAAGTCCAAGATTCCTCAGATTGTTTTATACCGAATAATAATTATCGTTCTTCACAAAAAAGGATGGCTTTTTTATGGGATATGGGGTGAATGAGCACACGGATCGCCTGATGGTAAGCGATTACCGCTGCTTATAGACAACCGCAACACCAGAGGCGTCACTAATGCGTTTTAAGAAGGAGTACGCTCTTTTCTTGAGTAAGTAAATTAGTATAAGATACTATTATTATACGTTTTTACGTTGAACACTAATGAATTTATAAGTTCTGAAATATTTTTTTATACCTGTAACTTTATTATTAAAGTGCCAGTTTTTTGAATACAAATATTTGTTACTTTTTTATTTGTCAAGTAATTGAAATAAAACTAATGCGTACTAAATTTTAAGTCGAGTGTTAAGTTTATCAGAATACATGAAAGAAAATTGCATCCAAATTTATTACTATTACTTTGATAAAAACTCCCTTCATTACCTCCTCTTTCTTTGACATCGACCTCTTATTACTTTATTAAATGTGTACAAAATTAAAACAATATTTTAATATGGAAGTAGTAGTTAGTTTTTCGCTTAATATGTTGATATCAATTCGGATCTTCAAAGAGTAAAACGAGTTTCAATGTTATAAATAGAAATTTGTCGTCTTACGTCTCACTTTCCATCCCATAGTTGCCTGTAATCGATTGCCTTCGGGCGATAAGGCAGTCAATTGTACCTTTTACATTTAAGTTACCATTGCAAATAGTCTGGTGTATAATAAAGCGGTTATTATTATTTGAAACCATTTTGCAAGAAAGTCCTTTATCCTCAGAAAAGGTTACAACAATAGGTGCTCTAGTGTCGTAGCCCTTTGTTGTTCGTTTGATAATTTCCTCCAGTCTCAGTTGTCATCGTAAAGATGTAGAAAAATGTTAAAATAAATACATATTTTGCTTAGGTTAAAGCAAAATGAAAAAGCAAATGTTAGAATGAAAAGTTTCTGAACTAATCAATTTTAATACCTAACAATATGTAGCTGAAATAAATAAAAAACGCAATAATATTTTAAATTAATAATAGTTACTAGTATAATGAATATGCAAACTTTGATTATTGACGTAACTAATATACCTACACTTCAACTCACACTTCAATATCAATTCAATTTCATGTGAAACTACTTTAAAAACTTGAAAGTAAGGAACTTTGACCCGGAACACACAGATATATCAGGTTGTTTATATTAAGGTAATAGCGAATTGAATAGAAAGCGGAATTCGAAAATTGTGTCAGGCCGCTTCGTCATAACCCATCCGACCAAAATCCTCTACAAAATAGAATACCGACGTTCAACTCAGATAACATTAAAGAACAAAAGGAAGACATATAATATAACACTTAGGGGTGTAGCATACCGTTACGTTTTGTCGCAAAATCATACAATTGAATCTCTTACAATTTTTTCCATATAGATGCTTGTGTATATATATATATGTATGTATGTAGATGTATAAAACGTGGAATAATAACGTAAATATTAATTCCGAAGAGCTTCAGCAATTTGTCTGTGCTCACACAAATATAAAAATATCAAGGTATGTTTATAAGAAGGAAATAATAGGGACGGGTAGAAATTATCTCGTTCAAACTTATTTTGGAGCGAAATATTGTTTTATTGTTAAATTAATTTTGCCATCGCAAATCGCTTTCCAATTTTGAATTTCTAAAGAAGATTGAAACAACAAAGATAGACGTGAAGTCTCTACTAGCATTTCCGCGGATTTCCTCGTCAATCGACATTAGAAAATTTTTCTTTTTAATAAATTAATCTCTTTTTTGTATGAAATTACTTTTAAATATATAGGTATGGTTATATTATTTTGAAAAATTAGAATGTATTGTAGCATACTGAAACTTTTTTGTATCATATATATTAAGTTTTTTTTATCCAATGGTAACATACCAAAAACAAAATGTCATGTATGGCAACATACAGACAGCTCGGACAAAGGAATGCTGCAAAGCGTTCACTCACGCTTAATATTTTGGGTTCAAACTCCACATGGAACAACACTTTGTGAATTTACGAATTGTTGTTCTGAGTCTTGGTGTTTTCTATGTTCGTTTCTTGTATGTTTGTGAAATCCCGCGCTAACATTCCTAGTGCGAGAATTATCTTTTCAACAAAGAAAAGAAAAAAGTACAAGTAAACATTAAAAATCCAATGAACCAGAAATTTAGATATTTCGAATTTCTGGTCCATTGAATGGTAGAAAAGATTCATCAGACTCTTACCAAAATTATCCCGGTATATACACATATAAACATAGCACCCCATTATACCCATGACGGGTCCTATAAAGTGGTACGACAGTCGCCGTAAAATTCTTTAAAGAATTTTTTTTCACCAAGGGAGTAGTTTTGCCTGAGACCCACACTTAACAAAAATAAAAGTCTATTACTTTATATCTTAGTATAATTGAGTGAAAGGAGTGTGCGCAATATTATTATTTCACTACTTTTACTTAACTTTCCATCTGTCTTCTTCTATTTCCGTACTCATCTGCTTCGACATTAAGTTTGTTGGCCTCTTATTGGCTTTCACAAGAACCTGAGAGCGCTTGTTATCACAAGTAAATTACATTTAAATATCATGAATGCACGGGGATGTGTAGTTAATTAACGTCTCAGTACTCTCTCTGTACAATTTAATGTAAACGTCAGGTGCGTTGTGAAGTTTTAATAATAAACACAATAAATACTACCTTATTTTGAGCAACACGAAGTACCAAAATAATCCGTTTGTTAATGCAATTTTACATGCACTCGTGAATGGATTATTGATTAAAAATAAATGAAAATATACAAGCAAATGGAATATAAATTTTCAGACTCTCACAAGGATTCTTTACGACCTTCATGTTTATCAAGTTGATAATTATTACCAAATATTCTTCAGAGAAATTATTATTTTACCTATACGGGTCATCTGTAGGAGGTGTCATTAGTTTTAGTTTTTTCAAGTTAGATATAACACTGTGGTTGGGTAGCCGTATTTCAAAACCGATACATAATAAAAAAACATAATCAGTAAACACAACTTTAGATTCAGTCGCGAATCACTCCTGATTTATATTTATTTGTCATTCTTAAAATAATGGAAGTTACACAAACATATACTCTGAAGAAATAATGAAGATGTTATAACAAATAAGAACGAGATATGACGGTAATAATGTTTGTAACACGCCTACGGTGAAAACTTCGCGTAATGACTTTATACTGGTACAAACAATGGAACAGATACACATAGTACAAGAGCCGGTGAAGATCGACTTACATCTATCTAGTAACTAGATCAAACTTGTTTCTTTTTTATTGTTTTATTAATTAATGAACATATCTAAGATGGCTAGCCTATCGTAAAACTATCATGTCTATTTTCAATATATCATTTTTAATACATTTATTTCATCTCTTTTTCTCTATTGAAAACCGACTAAATTTAGTTCAAAAAGTTAATTCTCTATGTAGAGAATAATAAAAGAAAATAATTTCATTTTAAAAATAGTATAAAAATAGTAATATGTATAGAATAATATGCCTAAGTAGGTTTGCTTACTTATTTCTATATAGCTTCCTGCTTCCTTCCTCCTAATGTAGGTAATTATACCGAGCTAATAACTAAACAAAATTGGTAGAATATTAAAGGTTATTTAAAAAGTAATGTCTGTTTAAAATGTGTGCTTAAAAAGTAGTCTAATGGTATAGGCTTGACTGAGAGCAAATAATCATCAATAAAAATTATACGAAAATAGTCTTGACAGTTTTGCGATATGATTACTATCATAGAGCTGTTCATTATTTAATAATATTAAAAAAAATGTGTCTCATTTGGTTTTCAGATAGGTGTAAGTCGAATTTCATCGGCTCCTAGACCACCATTGATTATGTGAAAGTGAGAAATTTGTTGTACCGAGACACAAGTTAAACAAGTTTATGTGACTTTACAAGATAATAGATGCCAACGAAGCAACGAGAGAGTTAGAATCATATTAAGCTGTACGTATTCTGAGAAACTTAGACGAACGGTTTTAGTTAATCCGCAGAATAGATAATGGCATGTTAATGCAAAGTATGTTATACATTTTAGTAAACGTATTTATTGTTAAGCCATCTTTAACTCATCTTCAACTCACGATACATTGGTCGATATACATTTGTATATCTATTAATGTATCCTCTTTCTTTTCTTATGTTTTATGTGTGGTACAGATCAGTTGACAGACATAAGGGTAACTCAATAAATAAGTAACTCGCATCCCATCATACATCTCCAAACTCAGGCAATATAAGTACTTTGCCGATCATTACGACACACACTAATTACACTTTAAATAATTAGGGAAGACCCTTATTGAGAACTTTGGGTGAGGAATATGTCATGCAGTGGATGTCTTTTATCTGATGATGATGATATTGATCGCAGTAAGAATCACAACGGAGTATCATCACATGCATGAAGACTTTGTCGTATCTTTTTCTAAAACCTTTGTGTATGTCTTAGATCTATAAAATGTAAATTACGTATAATTTTGAGGGTCTCGTTCACCGCTTCATAACACGATGGATTAGCTACCATATGCCTATACTAGTTATATGAGGATCCTTCCTCCTTTGTATAAAATAGTTACTTAATCCTTATTTGAGATTCAACTCATGTCTCCTGACACGCTATTTGCAGAAGCTCTTTTCACTAATGAACATGTTTTTTATTCATAACACGGTTTTTATAAACATCCTTCAAATGGCAAATAGATTGTAGAAGAATGTGTGAAACACATTATGTTTTTATATTGTTTGAAAGCATGTCAAAATGTCTCAACTCGGCTTGATCGAAAGCATGTATAGGATCCAGGAGTGAAAGAAAAATAAAAACTAAAAAAACATGAAAATGATAAATGTTATAAGACATTTAAACAACACTACAAATTTAAACCATGCAGGTTGCCTGCATGATTTAAATGATGAAATGCATGAACTTTTATTTTTTACAATCTCAATCTCATTGTTTATCTGAAAAAAAATAAAAGAAAAACTAAAAACATCCGCTTTAATGGCGAATTTTATTGAAAATTCAAAAGAGATCCAAAAATACATTTGGACACAGTAGGCTACTGATCATGTTATCATTACTAAATATCAATTTACTGAACCCGTAGAAATTAATCTGGCTTCATATGTATTACTCAAGTAATCTTGCCTAACTTACTACTGATAATTACTAAAAAATTCATGATTTATTTTCTGGCTCTAACAAAAAACCCACTCTCTAAATTGAGGTGTTTAATATAGGCTGAGATTTGAGATTTATAGACAAAATCGTTTGGTTTTAATAACGTCAACTTTATCAACTGGGATAAATCGCTTTGATGTTTTGATTGGGAATGAAATTTGGTAAGGAGGAGAGTGTAAGGAGTTCAATTAAGAATTTAAATTTGATGATTTTCACATATTTATTTACTTTTAAGTATGTACTTTACCATCCTCATAATAATATTTAAAGATTTATAAACACAGTTGTAATTCAGTGTCTTTCGTTTAAACAAATAAATAAATAAATAAATATTTTTGGACATTTTAACACACAACGCCATCTAGTCCCAAACTAAGCAGAGCTTGTACTATGTACTAGTACTAGACAACTGATATAACTGCATTATATACTTTTTATTGTAAATACATACACATTATACATAGAAAACACCCAAATTCCGAAACAAATATTTACAGATCATACAAACATTTGGTCCGACTCAGGAATCGAACTCAAGACCTCAAGCACAGCAGTCGCATAAGCTACCATTGAGCCACCGAGGCAGACGACGTTTGTAGACTTAGAATAAAACTAAAAAATAAGCAAACCAAATACAATAATTTCAGTAAAAGATCAATGTTATTTGAAAAGATAATGTTGCATTAAATTCTATTATTTTTGTGAAACCTTTTAATAATATATTTTTTTCATCTTCTACTCATATAGTACCTTTAAACTTCGCTACATTTTAGTATTGTCAGTATATGTGGCACGTTATACATACAATCTTTCAAGTCATTTATATCCCTAGAGTTAAATATAAGATTACTTTCCCAGTAATTAGATACTGCTATCTAAAAAGAACTACATGAGCTACTCTCAACCTTTTTATTTCAATCGCTGTTGTACAGAGAACCGGCAAAGGACTTTGATTGTTAAATTTATTTTGTCGTAACTTCTTTTCGTGGGTAGCCTTGGAAAGCGTCCAACATATTTTTGTTACTTAATACGTGGCATAAAAAAAAGTGTTGATAGGCACAATTTGGCTAACACTTCTTTATTCTGTTTTAGTATAAATAAATTAGTTGCAGTCAACTGGACTTTTATTGCGATTAATAGTGTATTATTGTATATCGTTATCAAAACAATATTACTCAATCCACCATGACAGCCTTCCAGCTAAAACCGCCCACGTTCTTCCTGTCACTTAACCATGGATTATTAATCTTATCTAATACTACTACAAAAAGGGATCCTTAGGTCTTCTCGAGACCATTGAACCTATCTGATGAGCTTGACTGCTAAAGGCTCTAGTAATGAGTTACTTGGAGTGTAACGCTGTCATCTGATTTCCACATGAAATGAAATACAAACTTATGCTAGAGCAAAAACAGAAGAATTTTAAAAGATTTTTGTACTTAAAATTGTATAGAGTTCACTCGAGGTATCTACTACTATATTCTACCCTGCTTACACTCGGAATGGTAGGCTATATATAGCTATAGGTTATGCAGGATGGCTTGGTTAATTATTTATTTGAAGTATTACGTGGTAAAATAAATAACCCAGCCATCCTGCAAGAAATTCGATTTTGTGTCCCAGATGGATGCCGAGGCCGACGGCGGCGCCTAGTGGTGTTTGCGGTGCCGCACGCATGCACTAATCTTTTTCACCATGTGCTCTAAATACGCTCAACACAAAGTCGGACCATAGTGATGAATTCACAAGAATTTCTACAACTGATTTATGTGTTACCTTTACAAGATTTAAGATTTTTTTATAAACTTCGGTGAGTACTTTCGCCTCCAAATCCCACAGGGGTGTTCCGGCCAAGGCGCACACTGCCTCGGTTGACACAGTGTGGCAACCGTGTGTGGCTCTGACCGCCAATACCTGAGGGCGCCAAAGGTGCACATTATTCTGGGCGGTTGGAGCCGCCAACCAAACCGGTGCGCCCTACAGCGCCATCGACCGAACGACCCCCGTATAGAGGCTTCTCATTGCGACGCTGGCTTCGCCCAAATTTGGCAAGAGTCGACATAGGGCAGAGGCAGCGTCGATCAAGAGCAAGATGCTGGAAATGCTGTCGAAGAGCCATCTACCGTCGAGGATCAGGCCCAGATACTTCATCTGGCCCGAACCAGTACGAGGACCAAGTTGAGCACTATGGAGACGCCGGGGGGCGGCCCACGATGGGGCCCATGAAACAACAGGGCCTCCATCTTTTCTAGGGCTACCCGCTAGCCCAACGTCTCGATGCGCCCGACCAAAGGAGCACCCCTGGTATCCAGCCACGCCGCCTCCCGGGCTGTGACCAATGTATAATAATGTAATGTAATGTAATGTAATGTAATGTAATGTAATGTAATGTAATGTAATGTAATGTAATGCAATGTAATGTAATTTAATGTAATGTAATATATAATATATTGTGTCAGCAGCGTAACAAATCTTGCCCAGCCCAGGGGGAGACGCTCTCGAAGGACCCAGTCGTACCTCACGTACCACAGCAGTGGTCCAAGAACAGTCTCCTGCGGAACACCGCACGACATGGATCGCTATCTCAAGGTGCCCTTTAAGTCCTCGTACATGACGGTACGTTCCTCTAAATAATCTGCCATTAGCCGCCTCAGGTACTCGGGCACCCCGTGGTAGTGAAGTGCATCCTTGATGCAGCTAAATGGCAGACTATTGAATGCGTTGGCGATACCCAGAGACACCGACAACAGAACGCTGCCACAGCCCACTAGCTCTTCGGTCACGTCCCTGAGGCGCATCATGGGATCGGCCATTCAAGACTCAGGTCATAGACTTTGGAAGCTCGCAAATGATTTCCAAAATTGATTAGATATAATTTCCCCAACTCACATGCAATAACACACCTATCACGTAGCATTGCCGTACAAAGTGAATAACTTGGAGATCTGTCTTGATGGTACCTTACCCTGGTCGCAAAATGTTTACCGCAGCAGGGTCTTTGCGCAGACTACGCAATTTTTTACCCATAGGTATCTGTGAAGATTGCTCTTTTACAATCCCTTCTTTTCTCCATCTTTGATCATGCTGTTTCCAGTTATCTCGGTCTTACTAAAGACCAAATAAATGAGCTTGAGAGACTCCAAAATCTCTGTATTAGATTCATAGTTGGATCACTCAAATATGATCATGTCACCGATTATCGTAAACAGCTTAAGTGGTTACTTATCCGTCTACGCCGGAAAGCACACATTCTTTCTTTTCACAGCTTGTATAATATTTTCTTTTCCATCCACTTACTCCACGCTACCGGATCTTGGTATAACTTCCTACTTGATTGAAATTCACACACTGCATATTTCACTCATCTATTTGTATGTATTAACTTAATATTTTACACTAGGTGTTGCTATTATTTTATGTAACGTGTAAACTCTACTTTAATTTTCCGTTCCACCAATAATACACCAGGCACTACCACATACTTTTACATCCCTACACTTCTTTCCATCCCATGGTTGCTTGTAAGATATTGCTCTGGAGCGATAAGGCCGACACCTGTACTATATAATACTTTTAAGTTATCCTTGTAATCACATATGCTGGTGTACAATAAAGAAATTTATTATTATTATGTGTAGTCTAGAATGCTTACGAAAAATTCATTTCTATTGGTTAAAAAATTTTCAGAATTGGTTTGAAAATATTTTGACCAATAGAAATGATATAGATCCAGAGATCACCCACAAAGCCTCACAAAATTAATTTCTCTACATCATTAGTGTAGAAGTTTGTAAGTTGCGAAATAATAATACGGTGAGAATATAATATAAATATAAACAAATTTTTTGACGACCAAAATTATTTGTTTTGTAAAGGACCGAAGGGGCACTCACGATCACCGCTAGTCACTAACATGTAGTGCCTTAATTTATAAGTATCATCGTAAGTTAGTATGTAAGTAAGTTGCATCGTACAATTAGTATGTATTTAGAATAATTAATCGTGCATACAATCATTTATCCTGGGTGGCAATCAAAACCACTATCGACTCGGTTCACTTATAACGAGGACCCACTTTTACTCTAAATAAAGTTATTGGAATAAGTAAGATAATATAAAAATAATAATAATACATGCCTACTTTTTCATTAAAATATAAAACTGATAATCTATTTACCCCAAAAATAAGACACAGTGAAATAACTAAAAACTTGCTGTAAGATCTATGGAAAAGTATTGATACTATACTTTGCAAACATATTTTCAATTTGTTCTGTTTTTCGCAGTATTCTATTTCTTGTTTTTTTATGATCGCTCTAAGTACCAAGAAATGAATTACTTCCTGTGATTACACTACTGTGGATTCACTTTTTGTGTTCTAAATTCAACATGTTACTATTGGACGTCCTTGGATTCGATGCCAATTCACTTCGTGTTGAGTCTACGGGGACGCTGTTCAGCTCGTAAATAAAAAAGCGACAACGACATGTAGATATATTCGCGCATGTGGCACCAGAATATAAAAACTCTGAAATATATTTTCGGATAGCGATATTGCGCACATCTACCTAGGTTTTGGTACACTTTGGTCAAAAGTGAACCAAAATGGAATTGCTGCGGATATGGAAGTTTCATACTCTCACGGTATAAAGACGTGTTTCATTGTTTATAAAGTAGTGCAAAACTTTACGGATTTTTTACTTTATGACAGTTTTCACACTGGTTTGTTCAGTTATTTATCAACATATTTATTAAGGTAATTACAAAAGATAGCAAACAAGGCGTTATTTTTTAGGATAAGCATAGGTTCAGTACTGATTGGTGCCCTTCCATAATCACATAACATGAAATTCAAAGTTATATTAACATAAAATTTACTTTTAACAGTTAGACCCAAACAGATATAGCGATAAACTTTACTTCACTTTTAAAGCGGTAGGGCGAGAATATGTCTTTAAAAGCAGATGCTCGTGAACCGTTGTGTTAAAAAAAATTAGTGAAAAAGTTCTGATATTGTATTGCGTGTCAATATTGATGAGGGAATGCAAAGTGGAAGAGTCAAGTGTATCATGCAGAATCTTATGAAGATTAATTAGGTTGCTTTGCTTACAACGCACATGTAGGGGCGCAAGTGTGGAATAAACTGACGTCTGCTATATTCCAGATTGACATNATATTTAGTAAACCGTTTTTATTTACTCGTGTGGTCAAAGAGTTCCTACACCATTTTTATTCAAAGTCGTATTTATTAGCATTAATTCAGACCCAATAACCAGAAGCTATGAAACTCATTTCATTAGAGGATGTGTTTCTATCATGTACCATTTATGCACCAGACTGTGTTATTTTAATAACAATAATATGACATCTGGCTGTTATTGAACTTGTCTATGCAGAATTAGTCGCGCAGCTGTGAAGTTTGCATGTTATTTGCTTGTAGTTTCACTAAGCGGGTGATGGTGAGCGTCTTCAGCTGTTCAACTTTAAATTGTTTAATTCAAAACCTTTATGTTATTTTTTAATGCAACAATTACTTTAATAGTTCTTCTAATTAACCTACTACTAAAAGATACATAGCTTAAGTAATTATTAGCATTTGTTCACGGAGACTTCTTTTTTAAAATAAAGTTAGCAATAGCTAATAATGAAATGAGTAACATCACTCGAGTTGGATGGAAAATATACTGTGTCTTAATGGTGGCAAATAGAGTTATGTCTTTAAAAGTTTTATCCAACGTTTTCACTAAATGCTTTAAGAATATAAGTGAAACGTTTCCAAACTTTTCTATCAGTGTAGACGTATTTCACAACAAAAGACATCTAGTCTACTGGAGTAGTCAGATTTTAATTTGTAGAAAAAACTTGAGGCTCCTTATTTAGTACGGGTATCCCTCGGGATACCACCGACTGATAGCAATGTCGAACTCGAATCGACTAAAACCGCACGCTATCTCGGGTACTAGGAGTACCCTCGAAAGAAAATTCCTGGAACCCCGACATACCTCGGCCAAGTTCAGTTTCTAGAGGGCCCCTACTATGCAAGAAAGGACGTGCCTTGTAGCCGCCACCCCAGCAGTTCTTGAGGCCCTATCAACCTGATTACAATCAATACTTATCGTCAATTTTAGTTTATGATAAAACGTCACCTCCTGGTACTCGTGAGCTGATGACTTGTTTAGTTTTTTTCTCTAGAAATACCACTTTTTATTCATTTTACCAAGTATTTAATGGTTAACAAACCATGTGATTGAATAAAGGAGGGGTATCGAGTATCCATGAGCAAGGGATAAAATATTGTTATCTCGACTGCATATTTTAGCGATTGATCGTCCTTTTACGGTGGTAGATGCGATTATACGACGTCAATTTACTGCAATCTTGCCCTTTTTATATCTTTCGAGATAAAACTTTATTACCTTTACAGCGTTTTTTCTTGATATTCGGAGATGATCGAACATAAAAATGAATTCGAAATATTTTTTATCGTAATGTAACAGTGAAGACACAGGTTGACTAGGTTATTCAACAGCATGTTTAATACCGACATAATGTAGGTATTTTCAGCAAGATTATTTACTGTGTACCTAAATATTTGTGGTTTTGAATTTATATAAAAAGAGTAGCCTATGGCTTTCCTTAAGAATCAAAGTATCCCCATGCCTAATTTCATTGAAATCAGTGCAGCGGTGTAGCCGTGAAATCTTTACAGACGTACAGGATTACTTTAGAAGCTATATTATTAAAATATAACAATAATAAGGTAACAAGAATATAATACCAAATAAATCGTTTTACGTCTATAGATTGACATAGCATCGACATTTATACTGTCATGGTACAGGAAAAACAAGCATATGAGTAATTCGAAGGTCTTCGGACACGCAACGCTTGAATTACAGCTTAGCTTCTCTTCACTTAAATCTGAGCTAAGTTTTCTACTAACTTCAATCTCTCGGTGAAAAGAACGAGAAAAACTGTTTCCTATGGGCCAATATTGTCACATATCACGAGTAACTAGTCATGTTTTACGTAAATGTATATAATTCAAACAGCGCCAGCTCGATTGAAACTTAAATATAAACGTATATGTGCGAACATATCTAATAAAATCATCATCCAAGGTTATCGGGGTGTAAGCACTTAGTGGTACACGTCTGCCAGTGGCAGTTTCGCTTGGACAGCAGTTTTATAAGATGAGAAATTGTTATTTTCTTCAAGAGAACTCCACAAGGCCATTAATCATCCTTACTTGTGGAGCATGGATTGACCTGTGTATGTTGACGTCACTTTAACCTTTAGACTTTTACGTTTATTCACATTCTTTTTTATTCAACCAAAAGAATTCAATAATATACTAAATCAAACATCGATATTGCTTATAGTGGCGGTTCCTACGTGCTGAAAATAATATATTGAATACAATAAAATTAAAGTTCTGGACCCTAAACTTTTAGAAAGTAATGTAGTGAGATTTTTATTGACAACTAAACAATATGAATCGTTGATAGTGTTACGAAGAAACGTTATTCCAGAACGCATACACACACACGTGCGCGTTTAAACATCCAAAGTTCTCATCTACAGTTAAGCACTGTTATTCTAAGTGATATTATGATTTTAAGAGTGTTTTTAACAAAGTCTCTTTATCACGTCAGAAGGTTTATTTCCCAAATTCATCGAACCCTAACACGAAACAATAGTATTTTGAGAAAGTGAGTTTACGTGTTTGTTTGATTTTGAAGTAAAAGTTTATGAAGTGTCTCATATGCTAGTAAGGTGTCATCAGTAATAAATTAAATTTAAAAAAACGTTTTTAAAAACATGCTATCTTGATCTTAAAGTTTGTCGCGAGATTTAAACATTCATATTTAATTAGTTTAAAAATTAAAAATCATTCAGATCAAGTCAACAACTACCTCATCTATCTACATACCAACAATCGCGACAAGCTTCTAGGTGAAAAATTGTTTAATGGCATTACAAGTTGATAGTAAAAGTTTTAAAAGAAAATTTATTTTAGTATTTTTAGGGATCTTTTCGAAGAAATTTTCTAGCTCAAATGATCATTCGTTGTGGCACGTAGGAACAAAGCAGTGAACATAGTGGCAGGTAAAACAGAGACGAACAAATACAAATAAATTATTACCATACCAAGATTAGAAAATTTTAATCTTGGTATGGTAATAATTTATCTAATGGTAATAGTATACGCTGAAATAACAGATGAAAAGTAACAAAATGTCCGTTGTGAGAAATAAATTTGTACTGACTTGATGGGTTATTTATTTTAGACCTTAACCATTGCCCGTATCTTTAACTGTTGTTTCACGAACAAGTATTCTGCTAGCTCTTAACAACATCCATTTTATTGTGTAACGTTTGAGAGGGTATTGCTGCAGGAAGCGAGCGGGAAATAAATCGGTTTGTTCCTTTGTGTTTTTACTGCTCTAAAAAGTTAAGAGAGAAGATAACAGATTTAAATTGATAAATAAAACATTCATTTAACAAAAATATTGTAAAATACTTTAATCAATCGTTTTTTTTAATATAATTTAACTTACATGTGTGTTTAGGAGAAGCTCACCTGGTTTAAATTAAACGCACGAGTGGTATTTTTAACCGGATATCTCCAAATTCACGATACAACATGTTAAGTAAATAGGAATACCGAATACCTTTGCCATATTTTACGACGTTTTAGACGGTCATATGGTGAAAGAAACGGTCTCGGTCACATGGTAGACGATAATTAAAAAACATCTGAAGGAAACTCATTACTATTTAAATTATTTTTTATCATTTACATAAAGAAAAATGCTATGATTTATACAATAATAGCAACTAAAAAAGATCAAGGTTTATTATTACAGAAATATTTTTTGTAATATTTCAAGTTTTTCTATGTTTTATACACAATTTAATCTAGTTAGAACGATTTGCAAACTTAAGAGTATATTAAGCAATGGCAATACACACACAATAGAAAGAAAAATAAAAGAATCTCACTCTTACTACTATAACACACATAGATAAAGTGACTAACTTAAGTAACTCAACGAAAATACATATCATCAAACATCATCATCAACAACCCATAATGTCCCCTGCTGGGTTTGGGTCTCCTCTCAGGAGAGGTTTAAGGCCATATTTACCCACGCTGGCCACGTGCCATGCCGTGTGGTTTGGGAAAATACAATAAATCTGAGGGTAGTATTTTGAATAAGTTAAATTTAAATCAAGACATAGCAGTAAATCGTGCTAAATGGAGAATGCGGACAAGGACCAGCGATTCCAAATAAACCGGATGAGGTCTAGAAGGAAGAAGAAGAATACCGAGAATAAACATCAATAAAATCCATATCCTTGAAAAAATTAAAGTTATTGACTGAAATTGACGATAATTAATTACTGACATCTTGTACTACTAAATACATTTACTATTTTTTTCCCGTGCGGAAATTCCCTCCACCTCCTGGTGGCATATCGGACACGAACCGACTAAAACCGCACGCCGTCTCTGGTACTAGGAGTTGGGGAACCAAGTACACCCTAGAAAGGAAAATCCTGGAACCCCGACGTACCTCGGACCACCTACGGTTTCTAGATGGCCCCCTCCTGTGTGGAAGCCCCGATGTTTCCGTTAATACCCCCAATAGGTGGGGGCGCGAGCGCTGTGAAGCGCGCGCACCCCCCACCCAAGCCTGCTTCTACTAGGGCGAAAAATGGTCACATCTGTCACCACCAGCCTTGCGCTTATGGAGGATGGAGGTCATTTCGCGATCTCCGGCGCCCGAGTCGTCTGTGGTACCTGGCCCGTTCCCGGGCCTGGCCGACCGGAAGACTTCTAAACCTCTCCCGGTCTCGCTCCACCATCTCCTTCGCAAGCATGACTTGCTCGCAGAAAGAAACGGCGGAGTTCCACGCGATTTCGTTCCGCAACATGGCCGCAATCATGTTACCAAGCGACTCTTTACCCTAGATTCTGAGCACTTTACATTCTATTGCTCAACATATATAAGTATACGTAAATCACATTAATTTTAGAAATTTGTCCTTGGTTGTAAAAGCTTAGGTTACACAAAGTACATCAAAAGACCACATATTTTTGATCTTAAAACTCGAGTAAAAGAAATAAAAATATTCGTGTTCAAATCGTTTACTTTGAATGTATTAGGTCTAGTATTATTTATGAGAAAGGTAGGCAGACACAAAATGTTGGGGGAAAATGTAACGTATCTCATTGGGGACCGTTTATTTCATTAACCCTTTTTAATTAATCTGAATATGTTTTATTTGCCTCTTCAAACAAATTATGGAATAATTAAAGCTGAACGTTAATTTAGGTTCTCGAAAAAAATGGAATTACAATTAATCCCGTAATGTTTAAGTTTATATCATAATAAGTTATTTAATTCAGCTGTATAAATAATTCATATACTCTTTTACGCTTTTTCATGTAATAGGGGCCAAACGAGCATAGGTATCGCCCGATGGTAAGCGATTACCGCCGCTCGTGGACACCCGCAACACCAGAGGCGTTACAAGTACGTTGCCAACATTTGAGAGATGGGGAGGGGAGGTTTGGGTATGAACCTCCAGTATCCTTACTCATTCGGTAAAACACAGCGCAAGCTGTGTTACACCGGTTTTCTGTGAGCCCGTGGTATCACTCCGTTCGAGCCAGTCCATTCATGCCAAAGCGAGGATCTCCTTTCTCTCCCTCGCTTTTGCTATATCTAAAAATATTTATGTGAAATTAGAATACAGTAATAAAAACCTAGCTAGAAGAAAAAATAAATTTCCTTTTGAAGGTCCCCGTGTGTAACTGTAAAAATTAATTATTACTTCGCTTGAGGTATCTATCTCCCTTTTTTAAACTATGAAAGTGTCGTGTTAATCTAACAATTATCATCATCATCACAGCCTAAAAATGACCACTGTTGGATAAAGGTCTCCCCAATTTTCTCCACAACAATCCCATTCTGTGCTGGCTGCAAGTAATGGCTTCCTGCGACATTACTAATGCAATACAGTTAGTAATAATAATTACAGTTAACCGATAGAGGATCAGAGTTAACTTATCATGATTTGTATTTAATTTTTAATCCTCATGATAATTATTTCTTGAGACATTACATTTCATGGACATCTGAAGTAAGTCGGAAAAATTCATAACCACTGTTAAGATTGTGTCTTAGTTAAACATGTATCAAGAGAATCAAGACTCAACGTTGAATGTTATCACTGCTATTTTATAGTTTTCGTGTCCTAACGACGTTATATACAAAACGTATAATACGAGTCATTCCCAACGTACATCGAGTGGCTCTCTCCTAGTTTAATATCTTAGCTTATCTAGCAAACCATTGGAAGCATAGCTATAATCTCCGTATAATGTGTCAATAAAGAAAGGCGCAGTAAGTCTTTACTGGGTAAGTGGTTTGAAAATACTAGTAGAAGGCTTTCGCTTTAACGGCTGGTATTATAAACAGAATAGTGTATATGTTGGTATCAAGGTTGGTTGTTTTGTAAAACAGACGTTACAGGTATTAATTTTTTTATGAACACGTGAAGCTAATTTAATTGACTGCGAAAGAAGGAGAGTTATGTTTTTCGAGCGTATGTATGTATATGTTGAGTATGACGAATCTATATCATATAATAGATTCGTCTTAGTCATGAGAGTGACATTGGGTGCATCAATAAAACAATAATACGCAGTCGGTTTTTTAAAATACTTTATACTGTTTTTTTTGATAGTCAATGTCGCATGTTGATAATATAACATACATCTTGTGTCGCGGGGGACGTTACAAACAAACTCGAAATGGACACAAAGAACACATCGACTCATAACAACAATTTGTGGATCACATAAAGCGTTGTCCCACAAGGTATTTGAACCCACAAGGTTTGGTTTTTGCAAGCGGCGTGGCATCCGCATAAACCACTTGCCCAACCGTGCAGTCAAATTTATTATCAATTTTATTTTAAATAAGTTGGAATGGTATCCGGATTATTGTTTCAGTTTAATTAATTGCTCTTCTTGAAAAAAGGTGGCCTTTCTTTTCTCTTGATATAGTCTTGATAGTAGAACGATAATCAACTTTAGTGACAGAGTTTCGTGGTTACGTTAGTTATGTTAGTTTGCCGAAGTTTATCGACGGGTGGCTGAATTCCGGGCGGAGAGTGGTATACGCCCTCCGCCCGAGGAGGTACGCGAGTGGCGTGAAGCTACCCGTCGAGCCACGATGGCTCGTTGGTCTTCGCGGCTGGAGACTCCACATTCTGGCTTCGCCACCGTGGAGGCCCTCCAGCCGGTCATCCTCGAGTGGGCAGGGCGGCAGCACGGGACCCTTTCCTTCCAACTGACGCAGGTGCTTCCCGGGCACGGGTGCTTCGGGAAGTACCTGCACTCGGTCGCGCGGAGGGAATTGAGTCCCACCTGCCACCACTGCGACTGCAGTGAGTACTCGGCCCAGCACACGCTGGCGGTTTGCCCCGCTTATATATATATAATACCTTTACCTATATACAATACCTTTAAATATAAATAAGAACCAGACATCTGAAGCCTGTGATTAGTCAAATTTGTAGTTAAATATGTCACGCCCAAATACGTAAAGTGTGTTAGCATTTTAACGAAAAGTTTTACTAAAGTTCTGTCCTTGTGTGATGAGATAAAAAACTTTTTTATTCCAATTTATTAATTTTGCTTTGTCAGTAATACTATCTCAGTAGGCTTTCTTTTGTATTTTTTTTTGTCTATTGTTTTATTTTAAGTATCATTTGATAAATCTATTAAGTCTTACAAGCTTTCTAACATATCATTTAACTATGTTGTAAGTAAGTAAATACATTCTTCCCCAAAGGGTATTTGAAAGATATATTAGTAATCATAAGTTGGTTTTCAATCAGTACTTAATGCAGGTTTCGGATTAAACCGCATAAGGAAGCTTACATAGAAAATATCTTCAACCATTATTAATAAACTCAACATGAAACTTTTTTTTAGAATCTTTCAGACACTTACAGGTACACATAACACTTTCCCTGAAATGAATAGTTTGCAACATTTTTTAATATTAAATTTCCATTGGTATATTCATTTATTTGAACTTTAAACCGATTAAAAAAGGAGGAGTTTCTCAATTCTATTGTTTTTTTTTTGTTTTTGTTATCTCATAACTTCTTACTGGGTGTACCGTTTTGATTGACTACATATTCGACAGCTGTTGGTTGTCGTATGGTCCCATTTAAATTTTCAGTGCGGGCAAGCGCTGGGAGGGGTCCGGATGGCGTAAGAAAGCGGTTCCCGGATCTCTCCCGTCTCAGGCGCAGAGTGGCACACCGTGGTGGTTTAGTGGGTAGTCTGGCTGGAGTCAGTCAGGAGTCCCACACAAAGCGAACCCCCTGTCCCCGCGGGGGAGGGAGCGAAGTGCGTAAAGGCATCCCACCACGTAAAAAAAAATAAATGGTCCCATTTAAATTTAAATGAGATCTGACAAGTAGTTTTTTAAGCTACCCTTAATCATACAAGTAAAATTAAATATCGAACTGTAGACTCAGTAAAAATAAAAACAAACAAAAACAAAAAATGCACAAGTTTTTAAAAATGTGATTACATATTCTTGTGTCTATAATTATTGAAATTTTTTGAGTCGCGGTCAGGTATAAGTCAAGGAAATACGACAATCTACCGATCATTTACGCAAACTAACTTTTTTTTACCTATCACGATGACGTAACATAAAAAATGGCAATTTAACCGTTCCATAAAATAATGAACGAGGTGCTTCCGTGATTTTAATTGAATAAAGTTATTTTGATTGATTCGGTTCCGGTGCGACCCATTATACTAATGATTGCCCACCTAGGTTTTTGGTTATTTAAGGGGAAGCCGTTGACGTAATAAAAATGTCGTCGAATAATTTCGTAGGAAGTGCTTTTGAAAAGGGATTACACAGAAACGTCTGTGATTCTTGAGAGTGTAAAAATATATTTCTGATGTTTTAATTTTTTTATGTAAACATTTCACGCAATATTCTCCTTGCTTAAAGTAAATTACCAAAATTAGGCAGACGGTTGTACTGTTTTGTGAAGCCACCTTAATTTAATTTTAGAAAGCTTTTAAAGTGTTATTTCGGCTATCTTACAATAATTTTCCATGCACATATTTTTTGGATTTTAAGTTAAATTATTTTAAAAATCTTACGTCACTTCATCAGTTGGTCTTGGTACGAACTATTTACGAAAGCATATCTTCTTACCCAGAACATATTTAATGTAGATTAAAAAATAAACATATTTTAATTTTTAAGTATCGAAATCTATTAAATATAAAGAACAAATAAAACAGCAAAAGATTGATAATTTAAAATTATAAGTTTATTGTTTATGAAAGCTTGTATATTGAAGCCACTGATGTGTGATGAGCCTAGCATAGTGGAATTTTGTAACCACATGTGACAAAGTACACTGAACAAGGTGCGGTCCGGCGTGAAATTGCTTCTTTGCTGCACCCTGTAGCCACGTGTTACCTAACTCTAATGGTCAGAATATGAACAGGAAATCTTAGGATAGCATATCGTACGCATTTTACTTCGTTTTTGATGCTAAGTTGTCTCCCTGTAACAAAGTAACAGATTTCATTGTTTGTAGCAAAAAAAACGCTTGTAATTTCTGTATGTTCATCGCTTGCTACTGTGAAACTAAGTACAAAATTAATAAAGATGGCCATTTTTTTTGCAGTACAAAGGGTAATATGTACCCTTTATACTGCTACTGAATTAAATTAAACTTTTTTAAGAGTTTTTCGCTCTACTTTTTCTATAGCTGTTTTATTTTTATTTCTTCCCATTTTACGAATTTTGAAGGGCATCGAATACCTTTTAGCAGTTTTTAAAACCCTGAATCATGTTATACATAAGTGGACAAGATACCTGGCCCGAAGACATATTCAGTATGTCTCGTTCACAAATACTCAAGAGAGATATAATAAATACCTTGTTAATATGACCTGACAGAGAAAAAGAAAAAAATGAAATTCCTTGAACGCTTTTCTTTTTCATTGAATCCTAAACACGTGCAATATAAGAATAAAACTGTAAAAAAATACCAGTATGGTGTTATTTGATTTTCTTCTTCAGAAACGGGTGATGTGATGTAAACTCCAGTCAAGTATGCCACCCACACTTTTTTCATCTAAAAAAACTCAAAAGAAAAGAAAAATTCTCCCTATATTTACCATTATTATTCATAATAGATAAATAAACATAAAAGTCTATTATAATAATCTTCAACATTAATGGCTTTATGAAGCTACCATAATTTCGCAAATATTGTGTATTGACACGAGAAACTGTCAAAGGATTTTATGTAAAGTTGTTATAATAATATTATTATTAGATGACAGAAACAATCACCAATAAAAGTTCAATGACACGGAGTGAAATATTTAACACAAGGGAAATACCATCTATCATAGACTCTATCACTATCTATTTCAGTAAGGAATTCTTTAGTTTTTGTGATATAAAATGACTTAAGTTGCCCACTTACGTTCTCTTCGTATTAAGTTTCCTCAAAAGGTATTTACTTTATGGAACTGATATTATCATTCATTAAAGGTAAGTAAAGAGTTTAACTTCCGAGAAATTTTATTTAGTAGGTTCTCGCTATTTAGCATCCAGCAATTACAGGTGTGCTTCTAATCTGTTTTAGCTGTCACTTTAACTTCCCCATTCATACATATAAATGATGTTTTTTATCCTTTTCTTTTATCAATAGAAATTCTGTTAAATTATTGTAATCATATTCATGGCTGTACCTACGTCTTTAGGAAAATAGACGTAAGTAAAGGTAAGTGATCCGCTAAATCTCCTATCCGAGATCATTGCGCTAAGGAATTTGTATTTTATTCCTATTTACATACAGTAAGTTTCGTTAATTTATTTACAGTATTTTGAGTTTTTAATTATGTTTATTTAACTGTGGTATGACTATTGATTATGATTTGGTTTGGACATAATAATATGCTGTCATCTATTATTGGCAACGTGAATCTCTGCATTAAATTAGTATACTCAATACACACTCGATAATTGCTTATCAATAATGTCACTGTAAACACGCTGATTTAGTTCCAGTGTACAGTCATTGTTAGATAGTGGTCGTGAGATACTTACCGTTGGGTATGCTTTGTATTAATCTTTGTCTTAAGAAAATGCTCATAATTTGAAATTTAACTAAAACTTAGAACTTAGAAATAGTAATTAAAATGGACAGTGAGAGAGAGAGAATGTAAGAGGTTTCTTCTAGAAAAGCTATATATTATTTGTACTTAATATTAAAAACCTATGATGAATAACTGGCACTAGTTACTAACCCATAATCTCTTATATCATGTCTATTAATTCATTTTAAAACCAAATAATATTATATCAAACTGTAGTAAAAAATACAAAAAATATATTTTAGTTTACATGTTTTTTTCCCTCTGAGCCTGTTTACCAAACTAGATTAAGATCGGCTTTAAGGGTGCTATAATACAGCTTAACTGCGATTATTCATGTGCAGTAACAGCCCTCATTCTAAACAATCCAGGTACTAGTCGACAACGAAGTTCTGTAGAAAGACCGTTGCCGGGCTTTGTAGTACTCCAAATACCCATACCAATTTTCAAAGATACTCGTATGGCGACTGGGGCCGACGGCTTAACGTGATTTCCTAGTCATAAGAAATGGTTAACCATCTATAAACTGGCATATCAATGTGTTTGTTTTACCTACTCGGTTACATTTAGCCACGAGCTCCTTATAATGGATTTGTTCAACGCCACCAATATTTTTTTGTTTCTATCTAAAATACGTTTCCCGCATCAGGAATACCATCCTGTGTCGCGAGGGACTTTACAAACATACATTAAATTGACACAAAGAACACTCAGACCCAGAACAATTTGAATCTGAATTTGTCGTGATAGAAAGCAGCGTGGCGACTGCTTAAACCACTAGGTCATCTGTGTACTCTATTTTAAAATTTATCGTAAGAATAAATAACGATCCCGAGCCCAGCAGTAAGATATTATGAGTTGTTGATTAAGTCATAATCAACAGCCTTTAATAGTCCAATGCTTTACATAGGCTTCTTAGAAAAGAGGTTCTCGTGAGCTTATTTGCGAATAAATAATAATTTAAAGCACTTTTCCACACATTTTTTTTAAACCGATTGTGCGTATCAATATGTCTTGTAAGGTGAAAAAAACTGCGTTCGTATATCCACAAATCTCATATGTAGTACCTAGATTCATAAACATTTTCGTGATATATACGAGTACATGCTTTGTAGATAAATTTTGACTTTCAAGGTACAAACGATCCTAAGCTTTACACATATACGGTACACGTATACATACATGAGGATTTATTAAGAGAGGTAAGGTCGGTGAAAACTTCTGAAATATTGAGCATGTCAGGTAAATTTATAGGTATAATTATGTTGAAGGAGCCCAATTTCCGAGTGAGTTTACTGTGATTTTTTTTCTATCTTAGAAAAGTAGATAGCAAATAAGGTTAGAGCGTTAAAAGAGTTAGTACATCACCGTCTTTAAACAGCTAGCTCAACTATTTCTGTCCTCCGCATTCTAACGGTTTTATATTCTACTAGGACACCTTGATCATTAGGTTAATTTCCTAAAAAAAAAACATTATTATTAATTCTATCAAAATATTTTACAAACAGTATTTATCGTAATGATACTTGTTAATGGGTTTTATTTGTATTAGTATGTAAACAACCACCTGCATATATGGACAAACACGAAACAGACAAATAAATATTTGTTCATTCATTACCTATTTGATTTGTCCCTATGACATTCAGATTATTTTTAATTTCTTACCCGACTACGGCAAAACGAAAAGAAAGGATAAATAGTTTTAGCAGTCTATGTGTGAGAACGAAATAGATAGAAAAATTCATAGATCGAACTAAGTGGCGTGAAATTGGAGAGGCCTAAGTCCAGCAGTGGACTGCGATAGGCTGATGATGATGATGTTGATGATGTTTTTGTCTTTAGACAACATACAGGAGCTAAATAAATCTACACTAATTCTAATTACAAACGTTTTATTACTTAGACCGTGACAGTTTAAATGTTCAGCTTAAATTAAAAAATGACAAAACATGACATGAATTGAGTAAATGACACTCCTATTTAACGTCTAACAACCACAGATTATACAATAACTTATTATGATCGTCGCTTGGCGTGGCGCTGGAACACTATGTATGGTTGTATGTTCCACCGCAACTTAACTACTGAACCTATTTTCATAAATGAGGTGTTAATGGGCTGGGTGACATGGCCTATGTATATTTTACCAAAAGTTTTTGCGTAGTCGGATTATTGTTATTCAAACTTTTTCTTGTACTAATACCTGTTTTTAAATGTCACATTACGAATAGTTCGTTAGTCGGCTAACTGTATATTCATAGAATAGAATACAACACAAAATAGAAAATAAAATCTTTTAATATTCTTCATTGTTAAATGAAAACGGACAGTCAGTAGTAGCTTGTTTTGATTACGCAAATAAAAAAAACACTTATAACAAATAAAGTAAGCAAATCAAATTTCATCATAAAAAGGATTTTATAACAATTTCAATATTTCCTCATAATTAAATTGTTTAATTTTAGATAACATCTATTCTATTTTTATGTCATTCAACCTTATTCTGCTATGATAAAATAACAAACGTCCAATCATAACCTTGACTAACCTTTATGACAAAATTATTAGAATATCAGATACTATACAGCTTATGCAAACTATAATCTCATCATCAGCCTATTGCATTCCACTGGCAGCTGGTATACGAAACACCATAAAAATGTGACCTTGATCTTACATCGATATGGTACAGCTGAACAGAGCGATTATATTTATGGATTATTCACACGTATTCCCTCAGGGCAATGTCCTGAGTCTAGGATACTCGAGCCGACCCGAGTAGGCCAATGTATGAAAATATCGCTGTCCTGTATTTATTAGACTGATTCAATTTATTGTAGTTTAGATATTAATACAATCTTGGTTTCAGCGTAAAACAGAAGTTACTGGTAATGGTAATAAATAACCGAAGGAATATCAACAATAAGAACAAACAGATACGACAACATAAAATGGCAACTGACAATCTCGATTACGGTTAACAAAACAAACATCATAATAATACAAAGCACTTTCAATCACCCTTTAAAAAGCAAGCGTTAACGATGATTTGATGTATCGGACGATAATAAAACATTATGTCAGCATCAAAACTAAACCATAGACTGAGAAAAATCGAAATAACACGATTTATTTTACTGCTACTAACATTCTGTCTGAATACATTCTTCATTGCAGAAAGCGATCAACTGCTCATAAAAGTTTATATGAAAACAAATTCTCTGGCAGCTCGTAAACGGGACACCATAAAAATGTAGGCGTGATCTTCCGTCGATATGGTACAGCTGATGAGAGCGATTATGTTTATGGAACACGTATTCCCTCAGGACGATGTCCTGAGTCTCGGATGCTCGAGCCGCCCCGAGTAAGCCAATGTATCATTTTTATGACCCCAACCAAAGTGAATTTGCAGGCTGAGATAACATGAACGTGTTAGTAATTTACATCTAATGTGGCTAACCGTAATTTACGAGGAAAATACTTCCCGAAAAATCTCGGTCTGGATATACGATTACTTTTATCCTTTATTGGATCTTAAACTAAGGGTTTAGATAAGTATTGAAATAGCTTTATCATTGTTTTGATATCATCTCACTGTTTTTTGAGTATTGTGTTCAAACAACACATGGGACAACAATTTGTGTCATCAGCATTGTTGTTCTGACTCTAGGTGTTCTTTGTGTCCATTTTATTTAAGTTTGCAAATCCCCTTGGACACAATTGTTTCCAGTTCAAGGTCTTTTAAAAACTTTATGAAGTATTTCACTACACGATAAAATTATTTTACGTTTTGCAATTTTAATAAGTATGAGTTTGGCTATTTATTTTATTTATTTAAGTTTAATGGCCATCGTTGCATATACTTCAATTAGTGTGGAAAATAACTACTTTCAACCGTTAAACTTTCCAAAAGCATTTTTAATTACTCGGAAAACTGTTCGGTATTTAGTTCTGCTGTTCAATTTTAAATTATTCACCTTCTATGGAAGTCTTTAAATTTAAATGAGAGCACGAATTCCCTTGAAAATTTTACATTTGGCGTTGCAATGCTTTTGGATCGTGGAATTATTGGTTCAAAAAACTAAAATATTTAAGTGAAATCTTTACCATCAACTATAATTTAATTTTAAAAACTACAAAATATTTAAGCTCTATAAATTACAATGGTTTTAGTATAGTTATAGCCAGTAAATTAAGACATCAGATTATTAAGTAACCAATTATAAAAATATAATGAATATTTTAATATAAATAAAAATAAATAAAATATAATTAATATAAAAAATAATTAATATTTTAATTAGTATATAATTAAATCCTTTCTTATAGGTTCAATAAACTAAAATATTTAAGTGAGATCTTTACCATCAACTACAATTTCATTTTAAAAACTACAAAATATTTAAGCTCTATAAATTACAATGGTTTTAGTATAGTTATAGCCAGTAAATTAAGACATCAGATTATTAAGTAACCAATTATAAAAATATAATTAATATTTTAATATAAATAAAAATAAATAAAATATAATTAATATAAAAAATAATTAAAATTTAATTAGTATATAATTAAATCCTTTCTTATAGGTTTTTGAGACGTTGGATAATTTGAATTAAAGCTAAGAATAGACTAGATACTTTAATTCAAAGTTTATAAAATTTAGGCACGCACAGGAATAAATACTATCTATTCCTAATATATTATACTGAATATTGCATAACATACCCGTATATGTATATTTAATATATTTGTACTTCTCGGGAATCCAATTCGATAAAAATACTTCAACTACTCATCGAGCACGTAGTAAAATAAACTGATCTCTCTGAATCAACTTGCTGTAGCTTAGTGGAGTAGATTTGAGACATCCTGACAAAATGCCGACACTAAAGAAAAGAATATATATTTGAGTCGGTTATGTATCACAATGTTAAGAAAATCAAAGATTTATTACTTGCTACAGGTGAGGTGCCTTATGTTTTATTTTTAATGCACATATGCCTACATTTTTACTAGAAAAACAGATACAATAACAATGCATACACAAAAAAGAATGTACAGCTTACCTATGTTTAGGTCTAGGGTAACTTGATAAATTTCCTCTGGGCTGAAGTTTCAAATAACATCCACTTAATTAAAGTTAATCTCGAATGGTGTTGCTTCCGACAACACGATTCCATTAGCAAGCTACAGTGAACTGGCTTTAGCTGACTGTATCTGAGTCCTGTTATTGAAGTTGAACTGTTTATATTACGTACTATGGCAATTATATTTCAATTACGCATTCACAGCATTTTTTATTTTTTTTAAATCAAAATTTATTGTTCACAATAGTTAAATCTTATTCTGATACATAGGTCCTCAAAACTGTTTCAAACAGTTTATCTGTGGACTCAGTTGAGCCTCCAAGATGGTTGTACACATATGTACACATACACTTATGCATTAGATATATACTTCTTTACAGTCCTAAGCACTATACACAGTCACATTTACATATTTACGTTACATGTACATAACACATAATATCAACATAAAACTTGTTTGTGGGTATATGATTAAGAATATTTTATTTATGGATTTGGGGCAAGCGAGCAGACGTATCGCCTGATGGTAAGCGATTACTGCCGCCCATAACACCAGAGGTGTCACAAGTGCGTTGCCGATCTAAGGGGATGGGGAGGGGGATGAGGTGAAGGGTTGAATTATGGATCTCCGGTATCCTCACTCAGTCGGTGAAACACAGCGCAGGCGCTGTTTCACACCGATTGTCTGTGAGGCCGTGGTTTCATTCCGGTCGAGCCCGACCATGCATTACGAAGCGTAGCTCTCTCACGGTCCAAGTCCATATAGTCCTTCATCTATATACATTTGTGCTATCAAATACGATCTAATAATAGTTTTTTTAATTTTCTTTTAAGCTTGTTTATATTGGGTTCTTGTCTAATATCCAACGGCAAACTGTTTAGGACTGGTAATCGTTTTTTTTCGTTTTGCCTCTATTAATTCCAGTAGTTGAAAAGTCGCAAGGGAAAAAAGCTATGTTTTCCTGTACGACTCTGTTGCCTGGAATTGCTTTACTTTTAAACTTCATAAGCACCTTCACTAAAACGCGTACAAGGCAAGCATGTGATAAACTGGAAAATGCTTAAATCCTATGTTCGAGCTATGAAAATAGTGTTATCTTGAATACATAAAATAAAGTAGTTATATATGACGGCGCGAAAACTTTTACTTGTGATTTCGATAATCTCACTAAAACTTAATTATCAATTATATAGTCAAAACGAAAGGTTATTTTCTGTCAATAAATATCTTAATATTTAGTTTACACAATTATGTCTGTTGTCCAGTAAAAGTGGTTACTTAAGTTATTTGATTACAACTTTTCTAAATGGAATACTGTTACTCTTAATTTTAATTAAAACTTATTACTATCTAACAATTATTATAATAAAGTATGAAATTGTCTAACAACTATCTGTAAGCAAAGTAATGTTTTCATAATTGATTTCACTGTGAATGACGAGTCTAATCAATAAAAAATAAGTCAACATTCACTATTACATTTACTTTAACATTTAATTTGAAGCTAATCACAATAATTCTAATTATTTAATTAAGGATTTATAATATCATTACAATAAGGCGTAATATATATAATTGTTTCATAAAGTTATTACACACCAACGACATCGGGGTAAGCTGTCATTGGATTTCATATCCGCTAGTTTTGTATAGGAAAAATGGAATGAAAGTTTGACTTTCATTCGAGCACTGTAAGAGCAAGGACAAGCTGTAAATAAGTGCTTAGGGATCTTAATATTATAATTAACTATTAAGTATTGCAATTAATAACCTATATTATCTTGTGTAAATAAATCCTAGTGTACCAATGAGTGTGTAATAATAAATTGATTAAGAGATGTTTCTATTGCTTTTAAATCATGAGTACTACTAATAATATAAGAAGTAACGTCAGCGTGGCTGACATCACCCTTATTGAAAACTATTTTGCTCTTCATGCTCCGATATATATTTCTATATATTGTAATCAAGTAACGATTCCAACCTCGTATAAACGCCTAGTTCGTTTAAATCCTAATAATTACTAGGCATACAATAAAATATATTTTAACCTTATACTTTTATTGGTGATTTTATAATCAAGTCAATAGTTGATCCACATTAAATAATATTAATATCTTGGCAATTTCCGTTTGTCAACTTCCGGCACGACTCTTTAAATAGTGCCAATTGTTATTGACTACTGTACTTTTTTTACAATGGTACTTCCGGCATTATAAATCTTTAATGTTACACAATCCTGTAATATTAAATAATAATCGTATGTTAATATTCATTATAATAAATATGATTAACAATTTTTAATATTATCTGCTAAGTTTGGAAATTAGGTAATGGAATTGGGTCGGGCCTGTCAGATGTTATAAAATGCAGTTGGTTATAGTAATTCGGGGACATTCATACCCTAACCGTTCTACTTGACGTGCATTGGAGAATGTCATAAGTTTGTATATATATATATATA
>PKRV01000173.1:714009-818454 GCA_003709505.1 Hyphantria cunea | reverse complement strand
ATATATGCATGCGTGAAGCAATGACTTTGTATTCCTGTTTACGAAAATTATGCGAACGGACGAGTATGAAATTAGATACTCTTGTAATGATGTTGTTCTGCGTAGCTTGTCTCATAGTTGGTTTTTACGACAACAACCTCGGGATAGATAACGAGCGGAGGAGCATAAAATTTAAAATTTTATATGGAGGAGGACTGCAGAAAGCTTAAAAAATATGAATTATGATCGACTTTCGATCACCTTCTATTTGTTATGATGTTGTCCTGCGTGGCTTGTCCGTTAGTAGACTCTAATATATACAGATTGAAAGGGTTGGTGACACCCCATACTCTTAATCCGTCACCATACGGACTGCGTACATAAACATTAATAATTGTGGTTTTAAGGAAGAACATTAGAAAATATCCTTCGAAGACGGAAATAAATACCTATTGCCTCGAGGAGCGTTACCTACCACCACCTGCCCCTGCCCACCCACGCGTCTCTCTATATTATGTTATTGTGTCTTTTTATGTATTTTCGTCTCAGTGTTTAACTTATATGGTATGTGTTGGCCAATATGTCTTAACTGATATAATGGTGATAGCATTCTATAAATAAACAATGTTTTATTGGTTTCTTTATAATCATCGCCATAAGTTTCTTAGTATTATTTTCTTCTTAAGTGTTAATCAACAGCATATCTATTTGGGATCTTGAAATTATAAATTCTGATTTCATCTGCATTATATATGATATTTATAATATTATAAGTCCTATTCTAAAGTTTATAGATCAATAACATAATTTTCACGGGACGATTTTTTAGTTTAATATGAGAGATATGTTCAACTTTTACAACCCAAAGTAAGGTAGAGCCGGCTTCTAGTACAATGTAGTATGTGACCTAGTGATCGACTAATTAGGTTACACTAATTCTGACCTTTTTATAGACTCGCAAAGAACCGTAATTAAGCACAAACAATTACCTACATTAATTCGAATAATTGTTAAAAATGCTTTAATTTATTAAAAAAACCTACCCAAACCCCTCAGGGATTAGATGTTAGAATACTTATATATAAAGAACTTATTCATTTACAAATAAACAAAATTGAATTGTGTGTTTGTAATTTCAAACAGCTTTTTAATTAATGCATATAAAAGAATATTGGGTACTTACACAAAAAAAACAATTTTAATACCGCGGGGTTTTTGAACGTTTTACAGAAAGTTTGAAGCCAACTTACTTTCTACTTTCATTTGAAAATAATGCATAGACGTATAAAATAAAAATTACATTCATTCAATTGTTAATTTTGGAAAATAAAAAAATGCATTTTTTTTATTTTCATAAATCCCACTTATTTCCATCCCACTTGGCAGTATTGTCGACACCGGCACAGTGTGCAATTTATTAAGAACAAAAAGAAAGAAAAACTCAAATTATGGTCTCAATCTATACAAGTAAATAAATTTGAAGTGTCTGTTTGAAATTTTAAATTAATAGCTTTTCAATATAAACATATGAAAGTAAATACGGTACTTACATCGTAAAAACAATTTTTAAATTGTTTGTCTATCTGTCCATATGTTTGTCTGGTTATTTGTGTGTTGTTGTGTGTTGATCTTTAGAATGGCTGGACCGATTTTCACTAGCACATGGCTAATTATATAAAGTGACTTAAGCTTTAGACTAGATTTGTAGTTGTACCTTAAAAACGAAAACCGCAGATAAAACCACGGGACTTAGTGACTAAATAAAAACAATCTATTTCTTAACATAAGTAACATTTACTAAGCCTGTGTTTTCAGTATACTACTAATTGAACAATAAATCGGGTTGGTATATAGAAAAACAAAAATAAAGAAGTGAATCAATAATATCTAAAATTTACATTTGCGCCGCTGATCGAATGAATTTCAACGCACATTCATGCTTCTAGAAGAATACAAAGAACCGTGTTCTGCTCAATCTTGTATATATACCTTCGTAGCTTGTTTCGTAGATTTGTTGGTAGAAATCCATTTTCACTCTACTCTATTTTGATAGTTTGACGATGCAATGTGATTGTAGTCTGCTAGTACTTTCGTCGAATTGATGTAGCAGCGAAGCTATTAATTTTCTCTTTAACAACATGACAACAACATTAAGAGAACTATTTATGAAGAAGATCAATGTAAAATAAAGTATTATTGTTATTATTAGTAAAGTAGTAATAACGTTCATATCAATCTCTCTGACAAAATTTCAATAGCCCAGAAAAAAAAAAAGAACAAAACGAAGATAGAAAAGGATAACTGATATTTAATTGCATTGCTGTTGAATTGCAAATTGAATACTGAGTACAACAATGTTTCATTTCACACTAAAGTATCGCAACACTATCACAATAGTGTTAAGATTTATAAATGGTACATCATAAGTGGTATATTATTGCACTAACATATTTACTTACGTATAAACTACAAAGTAATCTGTTAAAAGTTGCCAATATAATTATATAATTAAAATAGTCATATTGTTACTCAACAACAACCCATAATGTCCCACTGCTGGGCTCGGGTCTCCTCTCAGGAGAGGGTTAAGGCCATACGCCCCCACGCTGGCCAAGTGCGGGTTGGGGACTGGCAAGAATACGTTGTGGCTACGTAAATCTTGCC
Source organism: Hyphantria cunea (assembly GCA_003709505.1). NCBI lineage: Eukaryota > Metazoa > Arthropoda > Insecta > Lepidoptera > Erebidae > Hyphantria > Hyphantria cunea. The sequence goes on along the minus strand of PKRV01000173.1, from coordinate 815,811 downwards.
GTTGGATGTTTTTAAGCCGCCCGAAGGCCTCCAACTAAGCTTCACGACTGTTATCGTATGATAACAACCGGGACCGACTGCTTAACGTGACCTCCGAATCACGGAGACGCTCATGGTTACATGCCACTAGCGGTCACCCATCCAGGTACTGACCGCGCCATCGTTGCTTACCCTCGGCGATTGTTGCTAATCAGCGAGTGCAACTGGGCTATGAGCGAACTTTATTGTTACTCTGTGGCATAGTTAATGGCGGACGGTCTGTAATGTGTGAGCTTAAGTTATCACAAAGTGAACTCATTTCGTTCAATATCTGTTTTTCTATTTCTTATTTTCCAAGATAAACACAGTTTCGTAGTTTACGCCCTTAATCCACTCTTACTATTGTTCTAAGGTGTGCAACATATTGTTTTTAAAAAATGGTAATATTTATGTTATTTTTTTATGTAGCTATTAAGACTAACGAAGAAAATAATAATTTTAGGAACCACTCAGAACTGTACTAGTTAATTTTATTCTATCACCTAATTTCCTTGCTCCAGGTGAAGGTAAAATATTGTGAAGAAATATGCATACCTGAGAGTTTTTTATCATGACCTTAAAGCTTTATAAGTCTGCCAACCCTTAGTAGACTCAAAGTAACTACAGCCTAATACAGGACCCAGCTTTTGGTTTAGGGTGGAAATACATAAAGATTTCCTTAGAAAAGCATACAATTAAAAAAAAATACGAACTATTTAACGAAGAAACGTAATTTTAAATTTATTTGTTTGAAAACTTTATTATATTTATGTTATGCTTAGAATAATCATGATGCTAATTCATCAATAAAGTTAATTATTATGATAGACATCGATCGTTGCTACAAACTTTTCACAAAGCCATTGCTAAAATGAATATATAGTATTTTACCAAGAGTATTTATTTATATATTGCGAATATAAAATAAACTTATATTGATGCATTTACAACCTGTTATATTTAATACACCACAGTTGTCCCCAGTGAACCATTAATGAGCGGAACTGCTGACGAATGTAATATGAATCAGGTTAAACCGATTATTGGTCATTATCCTTATAAATTTAACTTCTTCAATAATTACCGTCCTGAAACACTGCTGGGCATTAATAACTCTTTAGGGACCTTCTTGGTGGCCACAAAACTGAACTTTAATTTAAGCGACGCACAAACATAGAAATACCATCCACCACCTTCAATACACAATTTATCGCATCACGTTTTTGTTCAGGATGAAGTGCGAAACTATCAAACCAATTTTTTTATTTTTTTTATTTGTACTTTCTAACTTCTTATAAGAACAGTTAACATCACGCTTAGACTAATAGGAGCCAAGATAAGCTAAGTTGCGAGAGTCCACTAGTTATACTATATTATTTATGTGAAATTGACTTAACTTGTCAATATCACTTTTTTCATAATTTAGCACAATATCTTTTTTTGGTACTGGCAAACTATAATATTATTCCTAAACACAAAATAGTCTAGTTAAATAAAAGAACATAAGTTTTTTGAAAGAGTGCTAAATGCATTGTTTGAAAAAACTTAGTATTTATAGATACTTAGCACAAGAATATAAATAACTATTTCTTATTTACCTCATTTTACTCCATACAAATTGTATAAAACTACTTTATATTTCAGAACAAAGTTGCAATTCGATTTGCCCTTTGCCAGATCGTTTACAATTCAGTAGAATTCACTGGAATAACAAATGAACTGTCTGACCTTTGCAATCAATATTTCGACTGTGGAAACAATTCAGTCCGCACAGCCAAAGAGGAATCGGCTTGCATGAAATATCTGGCGCGATATTTAGAAATGATTAAAATACTGAATTGGAGCTACGTACCTATAAAATAAATGACATACGCATTTTGAACACGTTCTGAAAATGGTCTCATGGGAATATAATTGTTGAAAATTGAGGACAATTACTGTGATTAAGGTAAAACAGTGGAGGTCTAATAAGCGATACGTATGCTGAGGATTTAATCACACGTAATTTCAAAGGACTTGGGACCTAACAAATATGTTCTGGGATTGAAGTAACTGAACTGATCAAACACCCTCAAAATATATATTTTGTGATGTTTTCAGTTAATTAAACCAAACATTACCCTATTAAAAGAATTTCAGTTTTAACCCACTATATGAAAATATTTTGAACGGTAAAATCGGGCATTAACTAAAAACGGGGTGTTACGCTAGAGCGCTTTTTCATTTTTTTGTTTATCAAAACAATACAATATTTGGAAGGAGAATCATCATCCGTACGTATCAATATTACACTTTAGTACTCTCAGTAGTCAGTTCAGCATTCCTCAAAAAATTATCAGTACACATCAGTTTTATATTTTTAGAGATAATTTGAGCCAAGTAGTGTATTGTGTTTTCCTCGCTATTGACCTTTTGAACCTATAGATTAACTAATTAAAATTCATGAAATCATTTACCTATAGTGATTATACTGTTCTTGGTTTATTTGTGTTGTCGCATGTTAGCCTTTATGTAAGTACAAGTCTGTTTAACTTCAAAAATCACTAGCAGTACTCTAGTTTAGTACTCATTTTGTAAAGCAGAGATCAAAGATCAAAATTTTTATAAACTTTTTTCAGTGATAAGATAACCGTTAGTTTGCGCCCAACGTGTGACCTGATCCCAAGATTTCAATAATGCAAGGAATGCTACGTGTGTTTTATACGCACTGTATTTAAGCATTTGTCACCAAGTGATTTCTAACAAAAATAGATCAATATTCTATTAATATTAGAGTGTAAAACATAAATGAAAAAAGTACCTACAGGTATACAGTCTTTCTTGATTATTTGCCATATTAAAGCTAAATAGCCGATTTCGTAGCAGTAAAATCATGTTATTGATCGTGACGAAACATCACAGCTTAACTTTTTATTCAGAATATTCTTAAATGAAATGTCACTTTCACACGACGAGGGTTGTAAAGACGGTAGGTATTCTAAAGCCATAATAATATCGGAATTCAGTGAACGTAGCTAATATACGCCCTTATTTACATTATAATAGAATTTAATACTTTTCCATTATGCTAATAACAGAATTAATATTTTGATTATTCTCTGGTTTATTTCCGATAGTTAATTAGGTACGTATATTAAAAAATGTACGTTGATATTACAATCGTCTAAATAGAAGTACGCTATAAAAGATTTCTTTCATATTGGAATTCATAAAATTACTAGCTGACCCACGCATTTTCATCTGAATCTCCCTTTAGTCAAGTTTGGCTCCTTTTAGTCTAAGCGTAATGTTAACCATCCCATCATTGGCATACCAGCAAAACACACATTCAAAAAAACCCTGAAAATAGGTTAATTTCGGAGTCCACTGTGAGCTGCAACTCAATATACCCTTTTACAAAATATATGCCACAATGAGGGTATCTGAATAATAAAGTTGTTACGAACGAGTGACATAATCGAACGGTTCAATAAGCACGCGAGCTGGGGACGGTACTTATATAAATCGGTGCAATCGGAAACAGGGGACAGTTTCTCTTCAGACCTCCATCCGTCTACACCTCTTAATTGTGACATGGATCCCACCTTTTTTGCCTCGTGCGGAAATCCCTTCGGATACCGCCTCCCGTAGCATATCGGATCTAACCGACTAAAACCGCACGCCGTAAAGGGTACTATTAGTCGGGGAATCAGGTGCACCCTAGAAAGAAAAACCCCGGAACCTCGATGTACCTCGGGCCATCTACTGCTCATAGATGGCACCTACAGTGTGGGAACTTTGATATTCCCGTTACTACCCCCCCAGACACGCACGTTCCGCAGCGTCTGCGCCTCCACCCGAGTCTGTTTCTGCTAGGGTTATAGGTGGCCTTATCTGCCAGGCTTTCGCTTATGGAGGACGGAGATCATTCTGAGGTCGACATGGATCCTACCTGGGTCGTAATAGCTGTCTATTATTTAATTTATAGCTTATTGAGTTTATGTGTTTACTATGTCACAATTACTTATTCAGTTTTCTTTTTTAGGTAAACAATAACCTACCTTAATCCCTTTATAGAAATTAAGGTTATCAATCAGAGCTTGCCTTCATCTATTTTCAATGACTTTCGGTTACAGCCGAAATAAGATATCTTTATTTTTTTTAAACTGCTTACTATCTAGTGGATGAGGTCTCCAGTTAAGCAATAAAAAGCTGGTGTTAGGTAAGCCCCGCCCCCCAGTTTGCCAGTGGTGAATTGGGTCCGAGTGGAGATGTTCTTAAGGGCCCTCTACGCCGCCTCCTTCTGAGAAATTACTTGTTCGCAGAAGGTTGCGACCGGGGAAAAACAACTGTCGCTACAGGCCGTCATATCCTTCACGGCCACGGCGGCGTAGAGGGCCCTGAAGAACGATCTCCACTCGGACCCAATTCGCCACCGGCAAACCGGGCGGTGGAAGCGTGCTTGCCAGCGCCTTTTGCCGCCCTAAGTATGGCTGTAGATTGGCGGGGTGGGTTTTCCTCTCCATCCGGAACTCCTTAAATGGTCAGCCGCGGGGGTGGTATCGTACGCTTGTGCTATACGTTGCTTACTTAGAGTTTGTTGGTAGACGGTGCCCGCGTTAGTGCGGGTAGGCGCTGGGAGGGGTCGGGATGTCGCAATAACAGCAGCTCCCGGATCTCTCCTACCTCAGGCGCAAAGTGGCACACCGTGTGGTTTTAGTCAGTTAGATTCCGTCTCGCTATCCGGCCGTGGACCCCAGTGGGGTGAGGACTGGGTATCCACATGTTAAAAAAAGCTACCGTCAGCAAACTCATTTCTGTATCACCCTAAAATACAGTTTTAACATATCCTTCAAAGTATTGAAGGAACCATTTTGCCACTTTTGTAAATGTTAAAATAAAAGAAAATAAATTATCACAAACTGAACTTTTATTTGGTATGAAACTTGTGGAAAGAATTTTCTGTTACGTAAACCACGTAACACGTTTCCGCGCTATATTAAATAATTTCCAGATTTTCCCTAGTCTGAAATCTTCTTACTTCTAATACCGCATAGGATTTTTAAGATTCTTATGTCTCACATACGACCTGCATAGTTAGAGTTTCGTTGTTTGAACTATAAATATAATAATTTTTTATATCCTACTAATATTATAAACGTGAAAGTTTGTATGGATGGATGCTTGTTACTCTTTCACGTTAAACCACTTAACGAATTTGGATGAAATTTGCAATAATATAGCTAATACATCAGAATAACACATAGGCTACTATTTGCTGCGATAACCGGAATATACGCGGGCAAAGCTGCGGGCATAAACTAGTATTTCAAAAAATGATAGCTTGATATCATAATACATGAAATAGGAACGTAGTATGTCATCTTTTTAACATCTGTATTTTATAAATTGAGGAGTCTAAACCAGGTTGTAAATATTTAAGATTTCTCTTAGGAAATCAAAATAAAAGGTTTTGAAGGTTTTGTTTTAAAGAGAAGAAATCACTCGGTGAAACATAGCGCAAGCGCTTTTTCGGTCTCTCATTCCAGTCGAGCCGGCCTATGCATGCCGAAGCGTGGCTCTCCCACGGATAATTTAACATTACAGTAAAAAAATAATAATATTGCAGTACTGTATTTTTCCTAACTTATTTTGGGTCGGTTTATGTGTTACCGTTGTTTTAGGCAAATTACTAATATGAATATAAAGGAAAACTGACCGTTATCGGCAAATAAGCCTTTTGTTATCTTAGTAAAATAATATTTTATCATCATCATCATCAATCATCAACCACCCATAATGTCCCACTGCTGAGCGCGGGTCTCCTCTCAGGAGAGGGTTAAGGCCATACGTCCCCACGCTGGCCAAGTGCGGGTTGGGGACTGGCAAGACAACGTTGCGGCTACGTAATCTTACCGTTGGATGTTTTTTAAGCCGCCCGAAGGCCTCCAACTAAGCTTCACGACTGTTATCCTATGATAACAACCGGGACCGAGTGCAACTGGGCTCAGAGCGCCTCATATTTTATCATTAACACCTATTGGTTATTATCAAAGGTAATTTCTAAAATGCACATCAATTGCATCATATTTGTTCCACATTAATTAATGAGACAACTAGATAAATGCAATATAAAAGAAAATAAATTCTTTCAAGGGTTTAATATAACCGGGAAAATATAATTATCACAAACTTAATTACTGAAGTAAAAACATTTTTAATATTAAATAACGGAACGCTGCGGATTTCAGACAAAGAGTTTAATCAAAGGCTCACCGATAAATACCTACTTATTAATTTTATTTCCTTTCTCTAATTAAAAATTCCTTTGCCAACCTTAAAAAAAATTATTTGGTTTCAGGCCCCTGAATGCTAAATAAAGAAGAAAATATTTCAAGAATGAACTGAAAATTCTTATTTAACGGCTTTGAAAATGTATTACTTTGTATTCGTGATCAAGAGAAACAGTAACCAGTCTCAGAATCGGTATATTATATAGATTTACTTTTATAGCAAAAAAGCAAACACACTTACCCAAACACGCACGCGCGCTCTCTCAAAACTTGTTGTACCAACAGTAAATTTTTTTGTATTTGAATATTCACCTTTGAAATTTGTAGAAACCGTTTCTCCGCTACGTTTTCAGAATTTCCTTAAGTAATTATTTCAATCGGTATTAAATTTTTGAACTATGGCTATAAACTATTATAACTTATACTGTGCCTATCCTCGATCAGCAAGACCTATGCTGCATACCTAATTCTCGAACAGTACACACCATTGTTAAAAATCTATGAACCGCTATCAATTATGCCGACAGATTACAATCCATTACAGTTTTCCCATCGAATCGAAGTTATGGGAAATCATGATAAATGACCACCCATATTCGTTTAACGCCCTAGGTACTTGTGATTTGATCCCTAAAAATCTTACAGCAATAGCTTTTTGTGATATACATGCCATACTCTTAAAAATGTCTTAGTTAGGACAAGAATTCCAAAGAGTTTTTGAAATCGATCTTAAAAATAGCTCTCAAGAGAAGAAATTAATTTTATGTGTTGTTACCTAATTATAAAAACGAAAAATTATGTACATAGTCAAGGGATTTAAAACTAATAGAAAATAACTTGCACTAAAAGTTGAGGGTATTTTTTTTTCAACTATATAATTTATCATTCAATTGACGTATTGAATTTTGTTGATTTATACAAATAGGGGAAATAAAAGTGTCTGTTCGTTATTTCAAATTGGCAGCTTTTGATTTAATGCTTATAAAAGTATAGAATATAGTACTTACATCAAAAATTAACTTTTAGTTTTTTATCTGTCGGTCCGTTCGTCATCTGTTTGTTCGCTAATCTCTGGAGTGGCTAGATTGATTTTAATAGATCTAACTTAGGCCACTTTTTTTTGACCAGTCTCACCTCATCGCGTTAGCCGCGGTTGTTGTTTTTAGGTACAATAACAGCGGATGAAATTTAGAAATTGTTGCAACTGATGTCGTATCAGTTGATATGCTGTTGTCTAGACTCTTGATTTAGATTATAACCTACTAATTAGTCTGAGCTGCGAATTTGCGGATTATTTGATTGTTTGTGTCTAGGTCTATTTTCACACAATTTTGATCATAAATAAATACTTTATGGAAAATTTACCTTATTATAGGAATATTTCTGATAGCATTACTGACCATCACATTATATTTAGATAGGACTCCGAATAGGTTAATCTAGCCTGTTCTTGAAGGCTATTACTATTATAATGATATAACTACGCAATAGGGTTCGTTCTCAAGATCACGCATACATTTCCAACCTGAGCTTTGAAAAATGTATCAAAGAACCGTCCGTAAAACCCTGTTAAGATACGTTATGGATTGGAAGACATTATTTGTGATAAGTAAAATTTATACCTAACGTTACTTTATACAACTTTTCAACTAACATGACCTTGAATTTTGAAAAAACTTTTTTTAACAGAAAACATGCAAACATTGATTGTGCTATAAGATATTATGGCATTGATCTGTTAGTGCTCTATAGAAAAATTAAATCTAACATAGTAGTAACTGTGTGAAAACATTACATGACTTTGAAGAAACTGCAACCTGGGAAATGACAAACTGACACAGGGTTGACACATTAACATATTCTATAAATTATATTGTAACGACAGCCAAATCTCAATAGAGAAGTACTCAGAAAGAAGTAGAGGTCACAAGTATCTTTTGAAAGGAATACTTCTTTAGCAGCGTTGTGCACTTTTTTATAATAGGTAAAATATGTTTAACTCGCATCAGGACCTGTGACCTGATCGAAAAATTCGTAAAACGGAGGCAGAGTAAACCATAAATTGTCATAACGCTCGGATGAACTCGGGACCGCCGAGTATACCCGAGCGAGAAAGATACAGTCAGCTGCTTTTCACTGTTATGCCGCTGTGTTTAATACGTAATTCTCGCATTTTATTTAAAGAGCATAGAGGTTCATTTCAGATGAGCTTAATTAATTGTTTGTTTATAGTTTTCCATTTTCACTTCTGTCGGCAGTCCTCACGACAGCTTTGTGTTTTTTTACGAGTAAAATCATTAAATGACTGTATTTACATTAAGCATGAGTAAATCCAAGAGTGGTGACCTGACAAAAAAATATTCTGTACACGAATTCAAAAAGAAAATAAAATAGATTTTATAGATTCTTCTTTTAATATAGCACCCCCTCATTTTTAAACAAGAATTTTGAAATCCGATTATGCGGTACAAAATGTGTTGAAAATATAATGCCGACAGTGGCTACGGTTGGGTGGCTTACTACGCAGTCGTACTAGTACGAAAATAAGAAGTCACAACTCAATTGGACTCGATTTGTCCAGTAAGCGGCCTGAAAAGTAAACTAGTTATTTCTTTTTTTACTGTATTCAAAATTTAAAATTTAGATTTCAACATTGTGTGCGTCAATAACTACGGTAAGCCCTAAAGTATGTATTTTATTTTTAAACTATTCTAAGTTTAAATAGACATCCTGAGTTTTACCTGTTTTAGTTGGTCACAAATTTAGAAAATTATTTTTATTGTTTGAAGACCACCGTGCTTCTGCAACACATATATCTAAACCAATACCTGAATCAAACCTATCAAAACCTTAAAAATATTTCCAAACTCTACCCTACCTTTCTTAAGATTCTAGATAAGAGTCACTAAGGTTACAAAGAAGACGAAAAAAACCTTTGATGTTCTTTCGTGTAAGGTAAACTTCTGCGGGCGGAAAGTACCACAAAGTGGAATAAAGAAAGTCAATATATTCGTTAATAAAGAAAAAGTAAAAACTAAAACCCAACCACAGCATAAGACGGCACTTAAAGATATGAAAGAAGATTTTCAAGACACTGGATTAAATAACATTATTAAAAACAATCAATATAATCGACACATAAAGTCTACCAAGATGCCTGCGTTTCAAGTTGACATTATTATATATTCAAGTTTGAAAAACCGTAGCCACGCGTACCATAGCACTTTAGAATAGATTAGAATAGAATAAATTTTATTCTAAACTAATTGACAGTTATATTTGAGCTAAACAATATAATGACCATATACAAATGGCGGCCTCATCGCTAAAAAGCTATCTCTTACAGGCATCCTTTGGATGGACAAACCGACTGTAGAAACACAAAACTATGGGTAGTATTGGTGTCTAAAATAAATATAATAATTTACTCAATTCAGTTAAAATTACATAAACTAAAATATTGAGATTTTAATACACCTTAATGCAAACAAATAAAAAAACAATGCACAATATTCACAATTTTATAGTAAAGAAATGGAAATGATAAAATATTTTTAAGCAGGTAATAAATTACGAAGTTAAGAAATGTCCTTGGACCATTTTTTTTAAATAGGTTGAGATTCAGCTCGCTTTATAGGCATTGGCAATGCATTTCATAGTCGTACAACCAGTACAGTGAACGACTTGTCGTAAAATCTGGAACAATGGGTTGTGACTGCAAGTTCCAGAGATTCGGATGACCTCAAGGATCTTGAATGTGTGTCACTAAGGAAAACAAAGTGTTCCTCTAAATAAGATGGAGTGCTCGGATTGAATAGAATACCATAAAGAATGAAAGAAATATGAGCATTCAATCGAAAGCGAATTGGGAGCCACTTAAGCAGGTTGTGATATTCAGATACATGGTCATATTTGCGTAGTCCAAATATGAATCTGATGTAAAAGATTTGAAGGTGCTCAACTTTGTGGAGTTGCTTCTCTGTTATATCGAGATAACTGGCATCAGCATAGTCGAATATAGGAAAAACGAAGAGATTGTGCAAGTGCAATTTTTTGTTGTTGTTGGGAGAAAATTGCAAAGTCTTCGTAAGGACCCCGCCGCCGCAAAAAACTTTCGACTAACCTCACGCAGTTGGGGTCCCCAAGTCAAAGTTTAATCAATATTAATCCCTAGATTTTTAACACAAGAACCTATAGGTAATGGAGTACCATTAAAAGTTATGTTCGTTAGTTGAGTCCAATCTATTCTTGATACCAGTCTGGAACTACCCACAACAGTAAGTTGAGTCCTGGATGGGTTCGCTACAGCTCCATAATTATTGCTCTACTCACATACGCGCGCCAGATCGTGACTTATATTAGAAAAGGCCTCCGGTATTTTATGTAATGATACTTGTGTATAAATTTGAATGTCATCTGCATAAAAGTAGTAAGATGAAGGTAATGACTTAGATATAGAATTTATAAATATACTAAAAGGAAAGGAGATAAAATGCCACCTTGTGGTACTCCTGCAGAAGTTTTTCACGAGGAAGATAAAGATTCTCCCAGGCGAACACCTTCCTTCGTCGACTTTAAACAGACTTTAATTTTTTTTAACGGCCTGCCTGGTTTTTGTCGTGGCTTTTTCGACTGGAGCTGTCTTCTTTGTGGAGTTAAGCCGATTAAGCTCACTCAGAGAGACTATTTGATCTGTTATCCCGTTAGAGTCCAAAATGAAAACATGAACCTCTCGTGTCCAGCACTTAGAGACACCGAAGCACTCACCGGCGGCCACGAAGACTTCATGTCTGGTCTTAGTTATAAATTCGGATAGAGTGACGCCAGACTCCTTGAGTTTGGTTTTGGCAAACCATAGTTTGTCCCAAACATCTACATTTTGCAGTTTGATGAGAACGGTCTCGGTTTATTAGCACCCGGATGACTTCCCATCCTGTAGCATCGACGTATGTCTGTCGACATAAAAGATTCCATTTTAAGATGGCCAAGTGCAACATCCACAGCCGATTGTACTGTATCCTCGTCCTTTTTCTCGGGTATACCATGCAGTAACAGCATTTTTCGCCGAGTACGCATCTAAATGCTGTCTATTTGATGAGCCAATAGTTCCATTTGACAGTGAAATCCAGACATAGTGCCCACAACAAATGCTTCAAAACTTTCAAAGGCTGATGATAGTGCTGCCAAGGTTAGTATGCCACTAGCATTTTTGGAAGTCCTCTGCAACTCCATATCAAAGACAGACATGACTGTAGTGAATATTTCCTTTATGTTGTTCATATTGAGGGTGCGCGGTGTTAGTTGAGATTATGTTTCAAAACAGGATACTTGAGAGAAGATAACACTTAGCTGCTTGGTGTTTATATTTACATTTATGTAATATCACAATCATATCACAAAATTAAAAAAAACGCAATAAATATCGAGTAGAAACTAAATACTCACTTCTTTAATAGTAACTGAATATAAGACCAAAATAGGAATATTCATTAAATACATACAATAACACTTTGAAAGCATACAACGGCTAGCTCTTTTCACAGTTTTTAAAACTCCCAGTTTTAACATAAAACATTTTGCGCTTGTATTAATCAAAAGCCAGTCGGCCTTAATACACTCTCCGTAACCACTTTATGCAACACGTGTACAGTTTTTTAAATACTAAATATAGCTACACACATGTTTAGTAAAAGAAGCACGCTTTTAGTGTTAGCAAAAGAAGGAGAGTAGATTTGTATTACCCGTTACGTTTTAGTACAGTTTTTGTTATTGTTCTAGTAGTGCTAGTGTAGTTTATACTTTATTATTACTATTTGATAAAAAATAAACAATAAAGATTCTGAACCAATGATGTTTTTTTTTAATTATACAATTTTTAAATCACACCTGAATGGGATTTGGTGTTTGCAATTTGGTAAATTTTCTAACAATGAATACTAACTAAATCGATTATTTACCCGCGAAATACCATACATACATATAAATTTTACGAAAGTTGGAGCCGTTATCGAAATACAGATTATATATGTAAAAAAATTACTCATTTAAAGGTACTTTTTGTGGATATTACCAATCATATATACAATATTTTATCCTTTGCACCAATCAAAAGTTTAATATGAAATCTCATGAAAATGGGAACGACCAAAATTTTATAAAATACAAGCAATGATTGAGGATACATAGTAACAAGAGTCTCATCAACTCTGCCACGTTATGTATTCATATTAAGTTATTGTTACAATTTATACTATAATCTATTTCTTCATAACCACGATGAAAGTACATATGATGTTACGTTTTAAATTATTCCGTCGATAAAACCGCTCAGCTTTTTAATAAACACGCATGAATTACTCTCCTTCGCGAGCTCCTGAATAAATAAATGGAGGGTGAACCCACACTGTTCCTTCATTCCCTTTGTACGGACATACTTCCTGGCATGCGTAATGGGATACCCTAACAAAACGGCCATATAGAACTTGTGCTAAATAAAAATCAGAAGAATGGGCCCGGGGTAAATAACTTTCGTAAAGTTCCTGCCACCGCATTCAGTAAAAATATTAAAAAAGGACGACGCTTAAATTTTTGAGTCAGTAAAGGTTATAAAAATCTTGAATATCGTGTCGTATGCGAATAAATTTTCATAGTATTTAATGGATGAATGTCGCTTTTCCTTCTTATAAGCTTAAAAATTCCGATTTGAATATGATTTTCATTGATAGATATAAGAGGCAAAATAATTCAAGAGGTAGGTTTATATTTATAGCTGGCTGAGTCCCGCGGTGTTACAGGGGATTGTCATCGTACCTTTACGAGAAAAATCGTCGGTACTACAACTAAAAAAGTTTGAACTACTTTCTATAACACCAGCTGCTTGTCAGTAAAAGTCCTATCAAAATGATTCCAACCATTCCAGAGAACAGCCGGAACAAACAGACAGAGAGACAAAAAATTTAAAGAGACATTTTTTGATGTCAATACCATAACAATATGAACTTTCTCCTGTGTTTGGTGAAAAACATTGCAATGGTACATTTAAAATTACAGAAACCTCAATATTATTAACTTACAAAGATACATTGCATCTTGAAGGAAAGCTAACAGATCATGACCCATAAATAATATTTTTGTAATGCACCTATTTAATGTTACAGTTCTTTTTGTCTAGTAATCAAATACATTTTATATCTCACATCAAAATGTATTAATAACACAAATAAGCACGTTGCATGTTAAATTTAAGACAACGTTTAGAAGTTCCAAACGTTTCATTTGTTTCCAGCAATAAACTGCACCAGCTTTCAACATCTAATTTTGCCAAAGTATTCCAAACATCCATTAAGGGGTCTCACCTGGCCTTGTCCTGAATATGTTAGCGTTGGTTTCGAGACTAACCCGATGTGGCTAATTACTAGTATTTGCTTGGAGCTAGACTAAAAGCATTAAAATAGAGACTATGTTAGATTTTTAGCTTTAACCACTTCTCTTAGGAGACTAAAAACCAAACATGATTTAAATAATATCTTTATCATGTTCGTGATGATGTTAATCCCGTAGGGGAAAATTTAATGATTTGATTAGTTTTGTAACTGTTTTACCTAAGTTTGTCTTTAACGTGTATAGGTATTCTTTTCCTGACTATCCGAAATCGGGATGGTTCGCACTTCTATCTACACTTTTGAGGTAGTAGAGCCCGCTAATTTCAGCACGAACGAGCCGTCTTGACCGGGGCGATAGGCTCATACAGAATTCAACCTAAAATGATAACAGCATTCTAACCATCGGGTTTCGTTGGTGAGTCCTAACGATGCAGTAAAATCTCAATAGGACGCCATGGCGTGGCCCGCCATACTACTTTGTTGCAGTTGCAATGAGTATGGTGACCACCACTATTGGGTTCTGCTCATGCTTTCCATCCGACATACTAAAGTAACTTTAGCAGGCTCATAAAAAAGAGATATACTATGGTTCTAAGTCCTTTATAAAATTGAAAGGGAAAAAGGTAGACAGACATATTTATTACTATAAATATTTACATTACAGTAGATATTTTTGACAATTTTCATTAAATAAATAAATATTTCAGACATCTGACACACAACAACATCTAGTCCCAAGCTAAGCAGAGCTTGACTTGTGGGTGGGTGAGAACTGATATAAATACATATATACTATTTATAATTACATACATATTAAACATGAAAAACAATCAAACTCCGAAACAAATATTTGCAGATCATACAAACATTTTTTCCAACCCGGGAATCAAACTCGAAACCTCAAGCACAGCAGTCTCATGCGCTACCACTGTGCCACCAAAGCGTTGACTGCTTTGGTGGCACAGTGGTAGTGCATGAGACATGCATTGCAATGTATGCATTCAATATGCCTAAATTATCAGTAATTACTAAGTTAAGTAAGTTAGTTCCTAAGAGACTACCCAAGATCAGAATAGTTACTTCTGTCAACACCGTAAGATAAGAACTCAATTGTGGGCCTTACCACTAGCGTTGAATCTAAAAAGTTTAATCTGAGGAGATAGCCATGGATTTCTTTTGAGAATTTTTTTTTTCTTTTTTGTTTAATTCATATTTTCGACCAGACGTTGCTCTTTCAGAACTCAGTTAAGTTTTGTTTAAGTTGTGATTTAGAGGTGCCTTAAGTAAACGTTAAATAGAAATTAGAGTCTAAAACTCAATACTCTATTTCAGAATAAAGCTAAATTTCCTTTAACTATCTTTTGTTCGGGAAGCTATTTAAAAGGATGGGGTATCACAAGTTTGATCATGCACTGCAAAGTTTAACCATTTTAACATTTTGGTAAAAACCGTCTTTAGCTCAAATCAAATTATTGTAGCTTAAGCATAAATGTTAAACTTTACTGTAGAACTAACAATGGTCAATATTTTGTTCATACGTCATTTTATCCTCAGATCAGCCAATGGGAAGATGTCTGCATTACTTGAAAAACAATATCATACCTATAACAATTTTCTTTAAATTTTAATAGAATGAAATATAGATTTTTTTCAATAGTTGGAACCCTCCGGCACCTGTCTTCGGATAGTTACGAAATAATTTTAAAAAAACGTAAATAATTTACAGGTCCCCAAATGGATATGGGGTCGGTTTTTTTTTAATTTTAATCAATCAAATTTCATTGTCTATGTATGTATTTAAATTGTCAATCACAAATACTAGTTACGTCATTATAGAAATATTTTAAATGAAAACATTACAACCGGTTAACTGTATATTATGGCTTTATAATTTAATAACTCCAATCAGTCCATAATTTTCCTGTTCATTTAGACGTATTGAAATATAATTCATTAATAAAATATAAATACTGAATAAATCTTCTACAAACACGAAATTTAACATTGTTTAAGAATAAGACGTTTTTTGAAATATAAAATCATTAAGAATCTCTTGTGTCATTAAAGTACTTTTATGCTAATGAAGTGACGAAAACGAATCGCTTAATTATTGCAATTATTATCATTATAAATTTAATTGTTTCTACTACTCATCTAAAAACTATTTTAAAGCCCAATGGAACTTGGTAAAAAGTGATTGTCGGGACAATTGAATAGATACGCAGCGCTGTGGTTTGCAAACAAAATTAGCCTGTGTGGTCAATGTAAATACCATGCTGATTCTACCCTAATGAGTTTATAGCTCAAAGTCCAAAACAGCGTACCACATATAAAATATTGATCGACTGAGACTCATTAATGGCACGTAAAACAAGCACTCCAATTAACGTTCACAATTTGCGCCAGAAGTTAAGCGATCAATAAACTTTACTCCCCATTCGACTCTTAACGGTAACTTCACTAATGCTGATATTTTCACCTTCAGGAACGGTGTAAAAAAAGGTCTGCCAATAAGATGAAGTTGTTTTCTATGTTTCTGCGAATTGAAACAGATGTACTTGATTTGTTACAACAACTTTTGAGAATAACTAATTAGTATCACTTGAACAAATCGGTAAAAACAAATGCTTCAACATTAATATCGTCAGATTTTATTCTTATTTTTGTTACTCATTTCTTGGTAAATAATTTGCTTTATTTAAGGTTGCCTGGAAGAGATTGCTTTTCGCAATAAAGCCGCCCTTTGTACACTCTGTCTCACACTTTATGTACTCTCTTCTAACTGTAATATTATAGTGTGCAAATAAAGAGTTTTCTATCTATCTATCTATCTATCTATTCCGATATTATTACTGTAAATGCAGTTTGTAAGATTTTAATGCGCTCTTTCTCTGTAGCCCTTAACACCAGGTCTGGAAGATTATTATGTCAGAAGCGGTGGTTAATTTTCAGTGATATCTTCGTAGATGTTTTCCAAGCTGTAAGATTTGAGTTTAAGCGGAGCAAATACTCACAGTATGTTTTTGAGAATATCTAAAAATCAGAATCATGTTGTCACCATAAATATGCAAAGTTAAACAGTTTCAAATTTCTTTAAATTAGTTTATAAAAAATAGACAATAACATTATTTTAATATAATAGGCTCCATTCATAAGTTGTCCAGCTAAAACACATTATGAGTAACGCCAAGACTCTCAAGCAACAAAGATCACGTTTTGTTTTCCTTACTCTTAGATTTCTTATCCATAGTATGGACATAAGAAAAATAAACCAGATAAAAATATAAGTAGGATAAACTAGTAAAAAAATAATGCTAAACGTAAAGTAATTCTAAATCAACTGCAACTTACAAATTAGATCACCAAAAAAATATTTTTTTAATATAAATAATTAGGAACAAATGTTCGCTTTAAAACGATGAAAGGAATAATATGCACAGCTGAATTAAATATAAGCACAGCGTTACGTATCAAATTGTAGATGTTTCAAATACGAACAGGGATATTACTCATCGCAACGCGGAAGTGTAGACAGGGACATCCGCGATTGCAGCGCACTCGTGTTTGTCAATGTACCAGTGATTTATCGCCATTGGTCTGTGCCAAAACTACACACATGTGTTTACCTTTATGAGAGTTTACGATTTACTTTTAACGCGCTACAGATATTGATTAGAGTCGACAAAAATCAAAGGATGTATATGGTAGTAATTAAATGAATGGAAAGGGAAACTGACTACCAAAACGTTTGGTTTTTGTACTTTTTAGACATTTTTAGAATCCGAATATGTATTTGATTTAATATTAAATACAAGTAAATTGAAAAAGTATCTAGAAAATACATACACTCACGCCTTTTTCACATTTTGCTTGTGTATTTATATCATATATTATGTTTCAGTTCCACTGGAATAATAGGCTATTAATCGGTTGTATACATTTGTTAATAAAGATAATGTGTTTATAGATATTCACATTTACAGGTACATGAAATTCATGCAAGACACGTAATATTTCTCCTGGATTTCTAATCCATTGAATGTGAATTCACTATGCCCTTAGCAGCAAAAGCTAAGTACATAACTTATGATAAGTAATGAAAACCCGTTAAAAAAACTAATTCTAGAAACCTGTTTTTTGATAAGAATAAAATAAAGGTTAGAAAGTAGCAAACATCATACTATACTAACTTTATACTGTCATCTCATGAGGGGTAAGCAGAGAGAATTGATCACCACTTACTACTGTCCCGACACTTTTGCTTCGTCTATGTTCACCAATTGCTGCATTCATGTTCTTAATTTCCCAAACACAAAACTGACTATAATATTAAGATTTAAGGTCAAACGGTTCGGGACTTTTTAAGTTTTTGAAGTATACACAAATCAACTTAATATTTTTACACACATATTTTTTTCCCGCAGCTCCGCCCGCATGTAGCTCGGTTTTCGCGGTAAACAACCTATATCTTTCCTTAGCGCTCGAAATACCATGCCAAATTTCACTAAAATCGGTGTAACAGTTGAGCCGAGAAAATGTGACAGACAGACTGAGTTACTTTCAAATTTAAAATCAGTATGGATATAGATACCCACTACACCTAATTATGTATTGAGTGCGGATTTGGTATCTAAGGGATCCACATAAATAGTTACGCCGTGTGTTGTGAAGTACAGACTTTAATGACTGTTGTAAAGCCACTGACTTGCTATGTTTTATTTTCTTATGATTTTATATGTTTAAATAGGCAGGAGTGGATCACTTACAAATGGCATTTAACTCATTAAGTATGTACTCATAGGAAAGACGCACAGAGAGCTGTCAATTATTTATGATGTTTAATATTTTATACGGAGGATTGGTTTTTGTTTTTGCGAAAGACGGTCCCCATTTCATGTTATCCACATTTTTTATGTTTTTTTATCATTAATTCCATCATGACGAAGACTTGAAGACTCGACGACTTAGAATTGAAGACTTGAAATACTTGACATTGGCAAAAATAGCTGATCCGGCTGATTGCCATATCATCAAAAGAAGAAGAATATTTTATACTCACTTGAGAGACAGTCAATATTGTATAAGACGATTTATTTAAATATATGGAACTATGTTTTTCATGTTCCGCTTATAGAACCCGGGATCATATCAGGTAGTGTGTTTCAGTTTCTGATTAAAATAAATAATAATAATAAATCTCTTTCCTCACATCTCACAAAACTTCTGGGTGTAAATTAAAAAATGCCATATATTCAAGATGATTGCTTAAAAATTTCCAGTTTTTGAATGCTCGAGTTCCCATTTTTGACTGCTCGAGAGCTCATAACTTCTCAGCGCCGAAGGAATCATGACACATCAACAGACATTAATAGGCCTCTCCTAAAAACCAGGGGTTTTCCCCTTTGCAGTGTTATCGAAGAGATGAAACCATTCGGTAATATTTCAAGATTCAACCATCCCAATCACTTTTCGCTTATGCAGTCCTGAGGTAAAAACTGATGTATATCTGTCCAAAAATGGGAACACGTGGGAAAAAGGAATACGATGTGACTAAATTTAAGTCAAATAGATATCGTAAACCACGATTATTTTATTGTTGTTTTTATATCTTTATCAGAAATTAAAGCTTTGTGCATATAAAAATATTTTAAGGGGAGTACTTGATTTTAATTAAAATTAAATTTTACAATTAGACATTTTTAACCAATCAACATTAAAAATAACTTCCCTCGTCATAAAAAGAGTACATCTACCTTGGCAGACAGAAAATAAAACACATTCATAAAAAGGCAGAAACATGGAAAAAACTAGATAAAACAAAGGTGTGTAGAATTAGGCTCAGTATCAGTAGTAAGTGGATAAATGAAAATAAAGCTAATATTAAGGCAGCAATAAAGCGGTACTAAGGTAATACTAACAAACATCAAAATAGAACAACTTAAAACCACTCAAATAAGAAGAGAAAACAATAAGGTAAATAATCCTCGTAATATAAAAATAGAAAATATATTTAGTAAGTTTGCTCTTAATAGCACTATCAAACGGTCG
Source organism: Hyphantria cunea (assembly GCA_003709505.1). Classification (NCBI taxonomy): domain Eukaryota; kingdom Metazoa; phylum Arthropoda; class Insecta; order Lepidoptera; family Erebidae; genus Hyphantria; species Hyphantria cunea. The sequence goes on along the minus strand of PKRV01000173.1, from coordinate 796,091 downwards.
ATATAATTTTTTCCCACTGTTTAAAATAACTTTATATTGAAATATATTTTGAAACCATAGTAGGTACCGAACAATGAAAGCAGGCATCCTTATTTGAGGCAGGCATTGACGACTTTTTTCTGAATAAATTCTATTATATTTAACGGCGATCGGGCGTCTTCTATTCAATGATCCAACTTAGGTCATATTTCTTCTCTTAAAAAATTCAAGTTTGTTAATGAAAGACCCTTACAACTTAAATCCTTGTAAAGTAAGAATTTCGTTCGGAAACAATATTAACTTGTGCTCAAACTAAATTATAGAAGTGTCAAATTGATACTTTTGATTAATATTTTGCTACTTTGTATTTTTAATAATTTATAGGGGCTCGATAGGCTATAATTGTTTCTTAAGAAACCTTACTGTTAAAGACTTCTAAAAGTTAGGGAATATTGTGGGATTTTTTAAGGACAAGGTTATTGGTTTTAAAATTGAAAGTAAAAACTATTATTCTGTAGATAATATTTACGAAAATGCACAATTCTCGTAATATTTTTCTGCCATAAAAAGTTATCCTGATCTTTGAAGGAGTAGGTTATTCAACCACTTTGTGATACATTTGCATCTCGTTAGCTAACGATTTATAGTAATCACATTAATATTTTTCCTTAATAACGAAATTGAATGAACAAACATGCAGCACAGCACATAACCTGCTAAGTAATTCTATTATATTATACAGTTACTTTAAGTATTTAATATAATTATACTTTATTTATTTACTTTATTATTTACTGTAGCTTTTTTGTAGTTGGATGAGAGATGTCTAAAATCCAACAGAGGCATATTCCCAGTGGACTGCAATAAGCTGGTAATGACTTTTAAACAAATAAAACACAAAGTACTAATTTAATATAGATTTCGTTTTACGCGTAGGTTTTTTTGTAGCGTGCAATTTATCATCTAGATCAGGATGGACTTCTTTTATGTTACATTAGTTCTTGTTTTCAAAACTAAAGTGATTCCATTTAAATGTTATACTGGTAATTTCTGTCTTTTAGTTTGAAAATTACAACGTATTTATAAACTAGATTACCATCATCTTATTGCAATCCATTGCTGGAAATAGACCTTTCTTATTGCACTCCACTTAATTGGTAAACTTAACAATAATATTTCGTGAAACGTTTATAATAGAATTTTTAGATGATATGAAAATATCGATTTTAATTCAATATTTGCACGTCTCACATATAAGTATAATATGCAAAAATATGAGTCTAATGAGTTACATGTTATTGATGATACTTATAGTTATCCAGACATTTCAGGTCGCAGATGCTTAAAGCTCGGTTTACACTGCACTGGCGATAGACATTAAAACTTAGGTCCTATGAGACAGTTCGAGTTCCAATTCACAAAGTTTGTAATCGTTTACATCCGCCTGCTCCCAAAGGTAAAGCCACCGCAGGTAGCGATGAGAATTCTGCTTAAAAACTACAGCGGCAAGACTCTTCCACTTTTAAAAACAACACAACTGAAAAAATAATTAGAAACTAATTATTATCTTTGAAAAAAGGTTTTACTCCACAAAGACAGATTTCCATTACTCTTTATTCAGTCGTATTAAAACAAAAGAAAAGAACACAATAATACTAAAGCTTATATTGACGCCTGGTGATAGCTACAACGACCGTAAGTTATAGAATAGTGATTAAATAATTCATCGTTTGCACGTTTCCGAGATAAAATCAACTGTAGTGAATTTGTGTGCCATAAATAAGTATAGTACATAGGTACATACAGTAGGTTTTACGTTCAGCCTACTGATAAAACTAGAAAAAACTTCAGTGAAATAATCTATCAACTAAAATATATAGAGTATTACAAGAAACGGCAATTTAAACTGTCACACTTGATGGAACTTATTAAAATATTTTACATTCAAGAATCAAACTTACCTGAACTTATTTCACTTCAACCCTGACCGGTTTCTACTGATAATGCCATAGGTGTGGTCAGGACTGAAGTGGAATAAAATAGTGTAATAAATACAAGTGAGTCCAATTCTAGACTATATTGTAGAAATGGTATTAATCTATGTAATTAATAAATAACCCGTTTTCAAAGCATTGAAACAGTACATTGATGTTCTAATCAGCATAAAAAATTCAAGATTCTAGGCATCTATGATATTTAGTGACAGTTTATGATTGAAAAAACCTTAGAATTCCAAATATTTTTACCAGTTTTTTTAACTGTGAAAACGAAATTTTGATTTTGCGTATTATAAAAGAAGATTTAAGGAAAATAAAAGAGGCAACCTGTATTTGACACACAAGCATGATGGATGGATAAGTATGAATTCCGGAACGCTTTACGATGTTTTACAATTTTTCCTTATTTCTTCAGTTACGTGAGTCCATAGAACTTCCTCGTGTATCGTATTGGAGGGTATAAGTAATTCTTATATAATTTTAGAATTTGAAATGGGTGGACCATTTTTTGTGTTTGGGAACTCTCTTAAAGTCTTCGTTTTGTGGGAACGTACAAGAATGGAATGAACGAAAATTTGCCTTCATCTCGTTTTGAAAATGAAACGGGTACTGTACCAGTAGAATAAAGTATTTTTTTTTGTATTACCTTTATAAGCAAATGAAAATCATATTATTTTTAGATGAGAAATGTCTATTAACAAACGCCCTTAAAGTGTGAATAGTTGCATTATTCAACAAGTACGAGTATACTTGTAAGGCTGACTTAATCGAAAGTTTTTTGTTTTCGCTTCTACACGGGACTAAGCTTTGTGTGACCCACAAATTGTGATTTTGAGTCTAGGTGTTCTTTATGTACGTTTAATTTATTTGTTTTAAAATAATTAAAAAATAACATGTACATCTCGGGACGCCCGATAGAAGTGATAACTATGTAGAACTATTTAATATTGAATAGTTTAACTGGAGAAAAGCTTGAAAATCTTTATAATAATTATAAAATATATTTTATCTGCCCGAAATACTGCTATAGCTTAGAGTGAGCGAGGAGGAACCTGCCTGCCACTGCAGTATGCATGAGAGTGAGTAAAGCCAAACAGACTGGTGCTGTTACGCGTTACGCGGCGGTTTAACCTCCCATTAGGAGTTATAACTTCAAAAATAAAGCAGTTTAACTAGCATTAAAAGGTAAAGCAAGTGACTTTGAACTGAAACTAAATTGAAAATTAATTCTACCTCTTTTTGGTTACTTGTATTGTGTTTCAAGACATACAATTTACTTTTTAGTATAAAAGCAGCTAAACTTGACTCTGTAAGTCTAAGTCTTTAGTCGCTTTTATTTGAACATATAACAATAGAGCTTTTTATTCCTTTCCGCGGCGACTACAAACGGATTTCTTGGAGAATTCAATTTATAGGGACATGATGAAAAGAAAATTTTATAAATTAAATACCTTGAACCTTTCCTGAAACTTTTTCAATAAATATTTTATTTATTCTTCTAACTTTAGACCAATACCGCGTTTAAAATAAATAGACTTAATGTAATCATAAGCCTTTATAGGACCTCCATCATAAATCAAAATTCAAAATCAGTGTCCACAAAATCAGATTAATTCGTATTATTTCCGAGACTTTGATTTTGCTATATAGAATGTCTACATAACTTATGTGACTAAATAATAGGATGGATATGGTTGTGTCATGGTTGCTGCCTTATATTTTAGACAACGGCACTTCTTGACTCTATCATATTTTTGATCGGCAGTTTATCTTTTCCCTCGAGTCGGCTTATGTGTATGCCAAACAATTGTTGTCATCTATTTATACATATTAGTAAATTTGTTTATTTTTATTACACCGTAATGGGAGTCACCTTTAACCTCCACATGGCTACGTACCGGTTACTCCACAAATAACAAAGTATCGACAGCCCAGCTCCTCATAATCTCCACCTCCATGAGATCGAATTGATAATGCTGCTGCAAAGTCACATACTTCTGCCTCTTCCTGTAACAAAAGTATTCCACATCGATTGCGGCGTGATATATACATATATAATGCCTGCCTATTTCAATGCTTCGGTGGCACAGTACCGTATGCGACTGCTGTGCTTGTGGTCTAGACCTCGAGCACAGCAGTCCAACTCGAGGGTTCGATTTCTGGGTCGTACCATACGTTTGTATGATCTGCAAATATTTGTTTAGGAGTTTAGGTGTTTTCTATGTACAATATGTATGTATTAACAAGCTGAAATGTTTTCCTAACAATTGTCTAGTACCCGTAAGACACGCTGCTTAGTTTGGGACTAAATGCCGTTGTGCGTTTTTGTCCGGAGTATTTATTTATTTTATTTATTTATGATAGGTATTTTATATAAAGTATATTACATTATCAATTATGTAATTTATTTTTATGTTTTCATATTATTCATCGTTGAAATTTGAATATCAAAATATACAAGACTTATTTCAAACTAATTGGATTAAATTAAAACTAAACTGGAGTAGAATTAGTCCGCTTTATCGTTAAAGCTAGTAATATTCTCTTCGTCCGTTGCCATATGGCCATGCTCCAGGCGATTTCTTAGAGCCTGAATAGTCTATGCATTGGTACGTATCTTTTATGTTATCATTAGTTTGAGGATAAGGTGAGTAAACGTTTGATGGTTCATTTATGACTTTGTTTCATAAAATCTATAGGGTCACTATTAGAAGAATACTTACAATTTTAAAAACTGTATAGTACAATGTGTATACTTGGTTTCATTGATAAAAACCCAGATAGTGGCAAAACCTTTAAAAGAAAGCTACACATACTAATATAGTATATGAGTTAGTAAAGTTACACATATATAAGATTTCCTATTTTTTTTTAAATTATTGCATACCTTAAGGTTTATTTAACTTTCTAAAAACAGTCATAATAATAATAACATCAATGGTCTGCAAATTTGTAAAGTCCAACAGGTAAAATCTGTAAAGCCTTCTGTAAGCAGATAAATATGTAATCTCATAAATAATATATGTAAGATTTTTTGCCTAACTCTTAAATTAGCTAATTATCCCAAAATATACTTAACAAATATATCAAGAACGTGTTAGGTTATCGTCGTTTGTGAACAAATTTCTGATATCATTCATCAATCCACAATTGTGTATGTATAAAACTCCGATTCTCAATGAAGTATTTGACAGTAAATCGTCTATTCCGCTCCTTTTCATTCAAATAATATGATATGAGGAGATAAAACATAAATATATCACACACTTCAGTAAATCAAATACTCGATGATAAAAATCAGAAGGCGTGAATACATGTGCACGCACAACAAGATTTACATAAGCGAGTCGAACGTTGCGAGTGTACGCCTCAACAGATTTATATCTTTGAGGAAGTATTTGTATAAACTTGCTGGCATTTCATAGATATTTATAACTGGAAGTTTACATCAAAGGAAATTATCATTTATTTATTTTAATATATTTGGGATGCAAACATTATTTGATAAAAGCAGCTGGCAGTAAATCCAAAGACCGAGTTGTTTGGCATACTTTGAAACCTTTTAGCTTATCTTAGCAATTGACGGCCATAAGTGGCCATAATTCAATACAAGGATTTATACATGTTATTATTTTAGGAGTCTACAAATTCTTAGGATTAAATTAAAAATATCACCAAATTATTAATAATTTTACAAATCACTCATACTGTTACTTGACAAATATGATGAAAATGAAAAAAAAATTAAATGTTTGTTGGTAATTTCAAAATTAAAAGTTTTTTAATAATTAGTCAATAAAATTAATCAATGGTAGGTTGTGATGAATAAAATATTATTAGGTTTTTCTTCGTAAATAGCACCAGCTTTAGAAAATAACCTCTCACTATAGACGCTACTCTCAGGAGACAAAGGATAAACTTTGACGAATTTTGAGAGGTTTGGGTATTGTTTTTCGTTAGCTGACCACCACTTGTAAGGATAAGCCATCTAATCTAGGCGAATTGTTTTCAAAAATTATTGCCAGAGAATTCTTCTCTAGATCCTCCTTGTACGAGCAAACCCAGCTCGCACGCACTGCGCTGACGTACACCCGTTTTAACCACCATAGTTGATACAACATCACCCGGTGTTGTATCAACTATGGTGGTTAAAACGTTAAAATTTGTAAATAGCGATATAATAATAAGTGAATGTGCTGGTGTTCATCCAGAACAAACATAATTTAATGGACACTGAAAATTTGATTAGGATATGTGTGTTAACATTCACAGCGTCGGATATCGATGATGCAAAGAAATTGTTATTTGACTTTGTGCCGACCAATAGACGAAAAATTTCGCAACAAAAAAAAAGCTAAAAGATCTCGATGATATGATCTGCCTAATTAAAGAAATTGATTCTGATACAATCCCTGTCTTTGTTGCGAGAGATTTATAAAAACTAACTCCAATATTATTTGATCACGTAGATGTTACGAAATTCTCGAAAGACTTGTTGCTGCTACGCGCGGAGTTAGACGATACTAAAAGTAATTATGTTACTGAAGGTGATTTGATTTACTAAAATTAGAGGGGGGTATACGTTATATAGCGGGCCATTTTGTTTATCGCCTGTACCTGGCCTTGCCTCACAGGTGATCGATTCTATGAGTCATCACGAAACGCAAGCACAGCATCAACAAATATAGGCAGGCCCGAATCATAACTCTCCCGGCGGCTTTCATGGGTTCGAAGCTTGAATTCATGAATTGAAGTGAATACTTGAATCCATGAAAGCCGCCGTGTGGGAATGAGTTGCTCGTCGCTCTCGCGCCGTTCAGCTTGATATTTTTAGAAAATAGTATTACTGTGGTTGCACATGCATTACGTCATTACATGAAGGTGGTTGGACATTTATTTAAAATAAAAACTTATAGTATTGTTTCGAAGGTAAAATGGAAACCGCAGGTCCCAACAAAATCTTTGAATTTACCGTAGCAGAGTTGAAAGTTTGCGTATGTTTGTATAGTTATGTTTATATGCATATGTGTTTTATAATATCTATTGTATCAATTAGTGACTAACCTTGTTAAAGGTTAGCTTGTAGAGAATGCCCTGAGCATTTAGTCTGCCGATGTACACAAGTGAATGAAGTTGTATATAAATAAATAATATGTGGCATAATATGGAATATCGGTTGTCGCTAGATGATTAGTATAATAATATTCTTTCTATTTTAAAAGAGAGAGCTGAACATACGCATTATGACTCAGTGAAAAAATGTTATAAAACTTAATATGTCATGGGGTGGAACAAGCCCGTCTACAAGGCTCATCGTGATGCCTGACTGCTTAATCATATTTAGTTGTTATCTAACATTGAGACTTAACATTAACATGTCGACTCATGGTTATATTTTTGAAAATATGAGTAAAACAAGAAATAATTTTAAAACCTAATTGATTATTGTCAAAATTATCAAGTACAAATAAAAATACACATGTTAGCAACGTGTCATAAAAGACACAATTTTCAAAATTTTAGAATTACCTAACAGATTTAAACTTAAGTTGGGAGAACCACTGAGCGTCACAGGTGTAATGGATCCCAAGGGCATTGCGAATGCTTTCTTATACCACTTTAAAGTACGCTTACCTCTATCCGACATTAGCAATGCAGGGTACATTGAGACTGGGGCGACCGTGACCGGGACACCAATTGTCAAGTTCTCTGATAAGCAAGTGAAGAAAGCTATGCAAAATATGATGTGGGGGAATTCCCCTGGTCACGACGGCCTCAGTATTGAGCATCTCAAATATTCAGAAGTGCACTTACAAAGAAAACTACTTGCCATGTTTTTCAACTTGTGCATAAGTCACAGTTAACCCTCGAAGCTTACTGTGACTATTGTTCTACTAATTATAAAAAGTAAGTCTGGAAATGCCTTTTTTTCCCGTGCGGAAATCCCCTCGGATACCACCTCCTAGTGGCATGTCGCACTCGAACTGCAATCAGTTCGAGTGCGACATGCCATGCTTTCAATAAAGCACACGCCATCGCTTGTACTAGAAGCGGAAAAAATCAGGTACACCCTAGGAAAGAAAACCCTGGAACCACAACGTACCTCAGGCCACTTACGGTTTCTAGATGGCCTTTGGCCGTACAGAAACGGATGGAGACGGAAACATCTAGCCATCGGCTAGTTGTTGCCCCAAAAGGTTGGGCGCGAGAGCTGTGAAGCGTGCGCACCCCTGACCCGACCCTTTTTCTGCTAGGGCGACAGATGGCCACATCTTTCACCTCCAGACTTGCGCTTATGGAGGACGGAGATTATTTTGTGATCTTCGGCGCCTGAGGCCTGCAGTACTTGGCAAGTTCCCGGGCCTGGGGAACCGGGAGAGCTCAAACCCACTCACGGTCCCGCTCCGCCGTCTCCTAGGCAAGCAAAAAAACGGTGTAGTTCCACGCGCGGGATCACTCCTCAGCTCCTCCCACGCGGGACATTCTGCCAGCATATGGAGCACCGTGTCTATGGTCTGACCATGGCAATGGTGGCACTCAGGCGTAGCCTCCTTACGGATCAGACACAAGTGATCTCCAAAGCTTTTTTTCCAGTGATCCCCTGCGTCAGCCGGTACAAAAGGGTCCCGGGACGCCTCTCGAGCCAATCCTCAATAAAGGGTCTTACCGCTCCAACAACGGCGCGCCCAGCGCTCGGATGCCCAAGTCTTTCCTTCTATTCCTCCACGAGGACCTGGCGGAGTTGCGATTTCTGATCATCGATTTCTCAAGTTTCAGGACTTCTTTCCAAACACCGCGTCTCCTTGCATCATTGGTAAAGAGCCGCAAGGGCTCTCGCCTCCAGGTCCCATGGTGGAGTTCCGGCCAGGATCTGTCAAAGCGTGCAGTGAGGTGATTCACTCGCGATTGAAACAAACAGTCAAATACCCGCCCGCGCTCCCGTATACACCACAACGAGGTTGCAACTTGTCTAATTCTTCCTAACTGAATATTTGGAGGCCGAAGATTCAGCACTTCGGCCTAAAACATTGTTGAATATTCGGTATTTAATATTCAGCTAACTCGCTATTAGTAACAACTCTAATACCTATTTACTATGTTATACAATATTATTGTAACGAATAACATTGTAATTAATAGACATTTCGAAAAAATCGTTTCCCTATTGTACCTTTTTTAGGTATTTTATTTAAAAAAATATGTCCGAAGTTCTTAATCAAGCCTCAACTTATTACATTTTGGGCCTAGTATTTTCCGTTTCCGTCTCCTTTGCATTATATGTTAAACATGCACATCCACTGAGACCATTATCACCATGCAAGCTATGTACAACCAAGGCAAAAGCTATTTAAATTGTTTTTAATTTTTTCGTTTTTACATAATTTTTCATTACATTTTACGCAAGGTGTCATAATAATGAAAGTATATTTTTTTTAAATTTAGGTCTGCACCGCACAAAAAAATGCCCGTTGACCTTTGAAAATATAACGTGAGTAAAGTACATTTTGTTTGTCCTTTTTGGGTAACATAATCCGTAATTAAGCCGTACCAAACCTGGCGGTTCATATAATCGCGTTTGTCATTTCTAATTTACCGTATTTAGATCAGGTTACAAAATCTGTTTCGAAGTGACTATAACCACACCGTTTGGTTTACAAAATAAATTACTTTTAAAGGAAATAATGTTTCCTGCTTCCTTTAATTTTAATGGGTTATAATAATTATATGTTAAGCAATATGTTAATAAACATTTAAGAATGTCTTTATCTTTTAACTTTTTTAAAAACGTGTTCAATTAGAAAGCTGATGGACCAAATACGTGTCTCGTCATGTCTCTATAATTAATAACTAATTAATTTACTTTGATGTTCTGAAAGTTTTCTAGCAGCTTAATAAAGTGTATCGTTTGTATTCTTTTCACCACAATTAAACATGGTACCAGGATCTGTCTAGCTCCTTATTTCAATAGCAAATAATCATATATTATGTAATAGCTGATAAACGAGCATACAATCCATCTAATGGCATGTGACTGCCACAGCCCATGGATTCTTTCAACACAAGATTATTAAGCAGCATGGGTTGTCGTACTTTATAACTCCTCCCTCTGTTTCTAAGGGACTGTTAGTGTTAGCGTCTGTAATCTCGCTCATTAAAAATCAACAAAATAATTGCTTAACACAAGTGTTCTATAAGGCCATGGTATCATTTCTATTGAGCCTGGTATATATAATATACCGAAGAATTACAAGGCTCGCTTAAGGTTAATTAATATTAATTACTTTAGACATCTTTTCCTCCGTGTGATGACGGATAAAGAATAAAGAGTGTCGACATCCCTTTTCCCACAATGAGTGCCGTAAGACGCGCCTAAGAAAGCGAACTACGCAACCAAAACCTATACGAGTACATCTGCCCAGTATGGTATAGTAAGCCAAAATCTTTTTGCTAAGGAGGTATCTATGTACAACAGGGGCCTGTTAAAGGTTCTTGATGATATTTGATGATATTCTTTTAACTGATTTTTTATTCGCAGAAGTCCGTTTAGTTAAATTAACACTCTTTAGTTTTTCTTAGTTTACTTTTAGATCATACTATGTTTACAATGTAATTTTATATTACAACTGTATAGTACAAGTGGTAACCTAAATTTATGAAGACTTATACACAACCAAATATTATTACGGCAGAAAACCATTTTCTACTTGTATAAAGAAATTATTTTCATAAAATTTGAACAGCACAGAATCGAAATCTCTCAGAAATCATAATAACTGAATAAATGTATACACTTTTCTCGAATTTACTCAACCGCACTGTATAAAATTCGCTTGACTTTCATCAGTTTACATGAAGCGACAGACGTCTGGCCTACGTAAACTAGTTGTCAGTATTATTCAAGTTTCCGTCCGGTAAGGATTGTCGTACATTTTCGCTGACATCTGGGACCGATGTCATACACCATCTGTAAAGTTGCTAGATGCTTTATTTGGCAAATGTGTGTTATCCATTCAATGTCTAGATTTTACTGTGTTATTTTAGTTTAAAGCTATGATGTTTGTCTAGGATCAATTTCAATTAAGGAATTTATTAACATTCAAACCTATATCAAAATGAATGTCAGCTCATTAATCATCAAGTACATGTTGAAGTAGGCAAAACATTATTCATTCAACTAAACGTATACATTTATTTTTAAACCATAAATGTTAAATTTAATGATTTATCGAGTAATTAACATTTATCTTTATAGCTTACGTAACATACGTTTGAACATTGAACGCAAAATAAACAAAATGAAAAAGTTTATTTAAATACCTAGTTATTTTAATCCTTGCTCAACGTCGCGACCTTTTATAGAAAGATCCCGTAAACCTTTACGTGAATAGAGTAAAGTCAGAATATGTCCAAATTGTCTACTACGCTCGGCCAGGCCGGACCATTACGTTTCACAAATAGACCATTAGGTCCCAATCCCTTTCCTATTTCAAAAGGATGAAGGGTTAATTTACGGGCTCAAAATTTAAATCTACGTCCAACTTGTTTAATAGCAACCTTCGGATTAATTCTGTTGTTAAACTGTATTATTATGAAACGTTCTTACACGTTCACTTTCACTGGTACAACGCTTCAACGTGTTCAACTTGTAAATTGCTAATGCAAATAAACTTTCCCGGTACTTACGAATGATTCGGAGAGTTTTGTTTGTAGCTTTATATTTCAAACTAGTTCAAACGGTTATCGCGGCAAACAGTAGCCTGTGTGTTATTCTGATGTATAAGTTATATTACTGTTAAGTTTCATCCAAATCTATTTAGTAGTTTTTACGTAAAAGAGTAATAAACATCCATCCATTCAAACTTTCACGTTTAAAATATTAATGGGATGTAAAATAATAAAAAGGATACCCGTATGAGGTGAGGAATTAATGTCGTACTATCGAGGTTCCAACGGCCTCCTAATTATAATTTAAGAGCTTTTTTGCAGAGTTTAAGTTGGGTAAGAAAGCCTTCAGAATTACTATAACTTCTGGGTTTCTTTTTCTTTTATTGATGAGGTGAAAAATCCATTTGTATCTTTGGATCCTTGGGAATATAAGAGCTAGAGGTACGTAGTGATATCACTGAATATCACTCTATTCTGGGAGGGCCTGGACCATATTATTCCAGGTCCGATTCTTCCCGAATCGACACTATGGCCTACACCGAGTACGAGACTTTACCCCTCGATAGCAGCGAGGTGGTCTAATTGCATCTTAATGCGATCAGGAATCTTTCTCATCTCCTTTTGCAGCAATGAATAAGCTACCACAACACTTTGTGGGTCTAGTCAGCAGTTCATACCGCCGCCGATGTCTTCGTCGCTCAGGATCTGTCCAAAAGTGACAGTTCTAATGAATACAATATATATATATATATATATATATATATATATATATATATATATATATATATATATATATATATGTATATATATACAATTTGTTCATTTTAATTAATTTTGTAATGGACTAAATTAAGTGTGCATATTTATTTTTCATAACTTCTGATCATATTGGGGCTGTTAAGGCCAATCAATTATTCACAAAGAAAAAAAAACAGTTGAACCTAACTCGAATCGAGGCACTTGCTTGTACAAAGACAACGAAAATTTTATTTGAAAAGTAATAAATAGAATGGAACAACGGTTGCAGTACCAGTGAAAGTAACATATTTGGTAAACTGTATAAAATATGGATCAATAAACAAAGTGGAACACAAAGCGGTTAGGACTTCAATTTAACTAGAAACAACGAGGTCGGCGGTTGCTTCGACCGTAAGTAAGCTGGAACTGTTCTCCCGCGTCAGTTGTCCACAATTAATAATAGAGGTCCGCAAGCTGAATACCACATGTCGTTGCATGGGCTCCTCTTAGCTTGCATGTTGAATACAAATGAGCTTATTTATGTAAATTAGTGTCGCCTCCGCACCCGAGGATGATGCTACAGTTTGAGTAATCCCAGACATCGTAAGTGATTGATGCTGGGGCCGTTGATATTTCGCTTTGCTAGCGATCACGGATAGCCTATATAATACTTTTTATTATGATTACACGTTAGCGTCAATAACTTTGTTAGCTAATATAATATTGAGAGATTTGGACAAGTTCTTTCACGAAACAATAAAACTCTTCAATCTTTAATATCACTAGAAATCAAAACACTAATAGCTTCAAGTTTTTGTTCTCTTAATTTGATTTATATTGAAGTAATTGTTGGAATTCTGAGTTATCAGCTGAACACTACACAAGCTGCTGAGCTGTTACGGAAACTTACGATGCACAATATGTAAAGAAAGAAATATCTAAGACATGCTGATCTTCATATAAAGTTCATGCTAACAGTGTTGTACATAACTTGAGCTCTGATACCTCGCCTTCACATAGTGTAGTCAAGTAAAGATGAATTGAAGTAACTTGGCCATGATACCGCGAACGTAAGTGAAATGCTTTTTGCTGGATAGAGGATTAAAGTAGTGTATCGAATATGCAACAACACCAGTGAACAAATTACTTATCCGATGTTCAAACACCACGCTTGATAAGTACTAGTAATTTAAATACTATTGCATATTAAGGCAGCGTTAATTCCAGTTTTATTTATTACTAACATGGTTACACACATACATAAAAAAATTATAAGCACTTCAACTTGAGAACCTCCTCCGTTTTTTTCGTCAGTTGAAATCTACCCAGTCTAAAGACGTCAAATGTGCTTGACTTCTTTTTTTAAAGAATATAGTATTAGTAGTAATTGACGAACAAATTATTAAGTGTAAACTATGAAATGAAAATAATGTTGCTATTGTACGTGAGTTCGAGTAACACTTTTTGGGTTTTTATGAAATAATCTTTCAAAGGAGTTTAAAGTCTATAATTTTATTTGTAATTAAAGTTCGCTTTGTTAAAGATATATATCTTATTATACTCGCTTAACTTGCGCAGCAGAGAGCAAAAGAGGTTGTCTTTCACGCCCGATTCCGATACAATGAGAGTTCTGAGTACAGGCTACAGGAAAATAAAATTTGAAGATTCTTAGTACAGTGATACATTAATTAAGGAAGAATCTGAAGATAATTTAATTTATAAATACAGGTATATTTTGGATAAAATAGTTGTACAAAGTTTCCTAATATGGTAATTCTTAATCAGCAAAATATTATATTGAACTTACATTAGGGAAAAAGTCTAAGGATTAATGTATACGTTTGTGTAATTTCTGTTAAACGCTTAAATGCAATATTTGTGTTGTTGTATGCCACGATACCGGAGGCCCAATGATGCAGATTCATCTCAATAGGCCATCATAGTGTGGTCACCATGCTGCATTGTAATATTGTCTACATCCGCAAGGAATATGGTGACTACTACTCCTGGACTCTGCTCATGCTTTCCACCTGGCAGAGTAGTCACTTTGGCAGGCCCAAATATATAAAAAAGGAAAATTAAGAATAATGGAAACAGGAGATTATACCTTTTTTTTATATTTAGAGTCGCAAACATGTAACCTGATCTGACTGAAGATGTATTACTGGGTATTAAATTAAATATAAAGAGGAATACTGTTATTACGACCTGATCCTCAATAATACTATCAACTTCGTACTTTCACATACAAAATCTTCGAGAGTTTAGCCATTTTACAAACTAAATCGGATCAACTAGCTAAGGTAAATATAATCAAAATAATAATAAATCACACTCCATCTAGTCCCAAGGTAAGCAGAGCTTGTGTTTTGGATATTAGACAACTAATAAAAATACATTCATCTTTTTTTACTGTAAATACATACATATTATACATAGAAAACACCCAAACTCCGAAACAAATATTTGCAGATCATACAAACATTTTGTCCGATCCAGGAATCGAACCCGAGACCTCAAGCACAGCAGTCGCATACGCTACCACTGTGCCACCGAGACAGTTGAGAGTTAACAGTAAGATTATTTGCATAATTATGCACTGCATATTTCCTAGTTTCGTGAATTAAGACAATCGTGAAACGAATTAGTTTGTTGAATCCCCAATGAAGCGGTGATCTCTTTTACTGTTTAGCATAACGGTGATTGCAAGACTTTGCTTTTGTGACTGGTAGCATTATAAATCTTGGTGCAATTTCCTACAATTACTCACGGGTGCTAAGGCTAAAATATTATACAGATTTGTACATGTGTTCCAAAATTCATTGTATATTTAAAGTGATTCCAACTGTAATTTCCTTGCTATGTGATTATTGCAAACAATCTTAATGACCAAAGACTTCTATGTTTTTACACCCCTGAACAAAGTCCAGGAACATTCCTACGTCAAGTACGCTGGTGCTCTGAAAATGTTCTTTTATAATCTCACAAAACAAAACATCACTTTAGTATAGGCTTGACTGATTTTCTATCTTGTAACGATTCTTCGATATATTTTCTAAAAGAAAGCAGAAAGATAAAACATAAATTACTTTTGTCGGTAGTTCTTTGAATCTGTCATAAATGTCAAAACAAAGCAATAAAAAGACACGATCACATTTGATAACATTTCATTGGTAAATCTACGGGGTTCTAATTGTTTACCAGTATTTATAAATCACAACGAGTATGAGTGTCATAAAAAAATAAAGAGTAAAATCACAAATCATTATTTTCTTGGTATACGTATGATATAAAAAAAATTATGTATGTACATGTTCGTCTGAAAAGAAAATGTGACTATTTCTATGTCTGTATATACTATATTTATGTAATATTCACGTATTTGAACGGTTTCCTTTAACAAACAAAGAGTTGGATTGAATTATATTTACTCCTTGACCTTCGCTTTGTTATATATTATCACTAACTTTTGCCTTTTTCACTCACGTTAGATTTGATTTTGACTGAATGAATGACTGATAAACATAGTACTTAAAAAACACCTCGACAAAATTTCTAATTCAGGTGCCTAAACCACTAAACTATTGATTTGAAGGAATATAATAGTGTACTCACCGAACAAATACAATATTTTTAGCCACATAATACATCTGCTAATATGCCCTCTCCTCTATGTTTTTGCTCCGTGGATACTGCAGAAGGTTGTTTTTTGTATATTTTTATTGCTTGAAAGCGCATCAAAGGAAATCAGCTGGACAGCCTTTGATGAAACTTATTGTTTGATTGCTTGAGATAAGAATTAGATTTGGGGTGTTCTTTTTTACTCGACTGTAAAAAGGAATAATGCTTTTTTGCAAAAAAATGTGAGCCAGTACCGTAGCCAGATTTTGATAGTTAATGATATTTCATGACTGTCTCCTTGAAATTTCAAACCCATGTCATTTTCGTAACCAGCAGCCAAAAATTTTAAAAGCGATACTCATACTGCATTTAAGCTTTGTTACCCCATGTGACCCCTTAAAGGTTAATATTTGCTTATTTAGGTAAAGGGTTAACCTCGCGAAGTTTCGAAAAGTCTATGCAATCTTGGTGCTTCCTACAAACTTTGTAAAATTATTTCTTAACAGACGCCTACATCATAACAATTACATGTGTGCCAAATTTCAACGCAATCAGTTTAGTGTTTTGAGCTGTGCGTTATTAGATCATGATTCTGCATATTTAATAAGGCCTAGTAAACAAACTTTATAAAATAGTATGCATATCACATAAGGATCCTTTAGTCAATAATAAAGTTTTAGTTCCTATCACAAGTTGGAATGAAACGAGCATTCCAATTAGTGCTGGGTTCTCATTTAGATCCAGATTCTTGGCTCAGACTTTGATATCGGAGCTACGTGATCAAGATTTACTTCATTTAATTTCAACTCCAATTTGTTAAATCTATAACGATCAGCTTTCGTGCAAATAACATTTATATAGTGTCCTGTAAAATGATTATTCAAATGTTTTCGAGATATTATATCATTACAATAGGAACATAAAAAGTATATGTCAAAGCATGTAGAGCTTCATATTTTATATGAAAACATCTATTGGAATTCGTTTATTGTCATTGTATTGTGGTATTCTTCTCAATCGAAATATTTTTCAATAAATGAAATATTCCATTCAACCCAACAGCGTTATCAAATATGAATTTCGAGATTCGGACATAAACAAGGTTTCAAACGAAAAGGAAGTCGACCGCATTTCTATTAAAGTTCGTAAGAGTTTGTAAGTGTTGGAAAAATTTGTGGTGGAAATGGCCAGCCTTAGTTCCGGATAGAAGGCAAGGTGTGTGCCCACGTTCATGAATAACGCAGGAGCGTCGCCGCCTTTGCCGTGTTCCCATTTGCAATAACGGCAAATTCTTTTTTTACAGGTTCTTGATTTGTGAATGGTGTTAGTCTTAACGTTTGTAAATATGTAAACAAATCTACATTCAATCCGTACGGTATAAATTGAAATCAACAAAAACTTAATTCAAATCGAACCGGCTAAGAACTCAATATAAATGTAACTAATAAGTAAATGAAATATTTCATAGCATTTCGTTTAAAATATTAGAAAACACCTAAAGTATAATGCTTAATACATTCAATGGAAAAAATAGTTTTTTCGAAACCAAATATATTCCATCAGAACTCCAACTAACTTTAGTTTTGAGATTATGTAGATATATTTACTCAAAACAGAGCGGATCTTTATAAGCTGCTTTGTCATTCAACGTAGCTTGTGCAGTTTCATTTCAGTCACAAGAAACTTTATGAAATAGCACTTCTGAAATATTCATCATCAAAATATGAAAGTAGCTAAAACATCGTTGCTTTTGCAAAGAATAAGTTCAAATTTGGCAAGACGACGACAAATTTTCATTGCATCTCGGCAGAGGCAGGTGCTCGCACTGTGAATAAAGAAAACTCATTGCTTTTCCTAAGAATATTATTATAAAAGAAATAGTATTTGACTACCTCGGTGATGCAGTGGTAGCGTATGCGACTGCTGAGCTAGAGGTCTCGGGTTCGATTCCTGAGTCGGACCTAATATTTGTATGATCTGCAATTGTTTCAGAGTTTGAGAGTTTTCTATGTATAATATGTATGTGTTTACAAAAAAAAAGTATATATGTATTAATATCAGTTGTCTAGTACCCATAGTAAAAGCTCTCTGCTTAGTTTGGGACTAGATGGCGTTGTGTTAAAATGTCCGAAAATATTTATTTATTTATTAGTATCGTGAACGTGACGAAATCACTTACTACAACGCAAATAAACGTAGTCGTATCTATATGTAATCCATAAACGTGCGCCATACGAAAGTAGATATACTTATTAAATTTTAATATGTAAAACTAAATTTTATTCTTCGAATGTAGTTGGTGATTTGAGCTGAAGCTATAAAATCATTTCATCACTTAGGAATTTGTATGCGTTTATACAGTAAAGTTTCTTCTGACTGTCTATTTCTTTACTTCTGCGCTTTTAGCTAAAGAGATCAGTGTGATAGCAGGCTATCATTTTATTTAGCTATTTTATTCTATTATAGAGTTCGTGGCATACACAATTACATCTGTAACCTTTTGTTACAGTCAACCCAATACGATAATATGATATAACATGATATCCTATCTATTTCTCAAAATGTAAAATAATACTTTTTAACCCTTTCAAATCTTATCAAAATCTTAAATCAATACTTTACTACTATATATACTTGCGAATGCAGAAAGGTATACAATATATTTTGACCCACCATTGCACGAACGCCCATACTACGGCATCGTAATTTATAATAATAGTAATAAATATATCTGACATCTAACACACAAGCCATCTATTCCCAAATCAGAGCTTGTATTATGGGTACAAGACAACTGATATAAATACTTAAATACATTTTTTTTTTGTAAAAACTAACTCCGAAACAAATATTTGCAGATCATACAAACGTTTGGCCTGACCCAGGAATCAAACCCGAGACCTCATTGACAGCAGTTCCGTACGCTACCACTGCGCCACCACGCATGTCGATGGATGCAGTCGAATACTGATCATTGAAATGAATAAGTTGTTCCAAAAACCAGTCAGACAATTTGTAGTTTAAATAAATATATAATTCTTTGTTTGACTAACTACTACGATCAGTTTAACTCCATCAGTATCGATTTCCAAAATAAAGCTGTGACATTGAAATAACTTTTACTTCAGCCTGTTTTAGTACAATCGGTAATATTCGTAAACATTTGAAGTCACGTGTCACTAATTGTGTAATTCCCTATCAGATCACGTAGGCCCAGACGCAGCTGTAAACAGGCGATATTTCGCGGACAAGGAAAGTTTGTCCCGGTCCCGACGTTCTCGGAACAACCCCTTGCTAACAGATTCCGGGTCGTTTCTAGCTAACAATTAAAGCCAAATGCTCACCAACATCAGTGTTTCTTTGTAAGCCGTTATAAAGGAATGCTCGGAGAATTTCGAGCAACAGATCTCCATGTTATTCTTTTTAATATCGTCATTACCGTTTTTGTTTCAACAAATGTTTCTGCTGATGGTGGGCTTATTAGTTATATTGGCATCGTAATTTACATTTTGTATAATGTCTACAACATTGTACGGGAATGCGATCAGTTTCCTCAGGGCTCTGTATGTATTATTATTATATTTGTTTATAATATCATCATGGATGAACCAATTGTATTTTACTACTAAGTTTACTTACTACTTTTCCAATAATGGTTGCACATGCACTTTATTAGAACATTACTTCTATTATTTCTAAATGTTTGTAAATGTATATACAATGTGTAAACACACACAAAATGTTTAATCATTTTTTTAACTTCAGTAAACAATGATGCAACGCTCGTTACGTTTATAAACAACAAATTTGTAATTTGTATATTCCCTCATTAGCTCCAAAATCACTTCTAGCGTTCAGTGTTTTAGTGTCACATTCTACTTGACCGCGCTAGACGTTCCTACCATATATCAGTCTTCACCGCAAATGAGGAAGCCTTAGCTCTAAAATCCTTCTCTGTGATGCTTACAATGCAGTTCTCGTTGCTTGCCACGAAACTTCATGCTGTGATTTGTAATAAACATAATTTATACAAACCCGTCTGCCTAGAATGGTATTGAAGGCCTAAGCCTCTTTTCTAAGGAGAGGCTTATATTCAACAGTGGACTAATAAAGGTAGTGGATGAACATAATGTAATATACGAAATTACTTTTCTGCTTGTCGTAATTACTTTATACTCATCACACTATACCTGGAGCATGCTGGTCATCGAACCTATGATCGCTATTGATTCTGATCCATTTTCGAATCAAATCAATATTCATTCTAAATGTCTTCGCTACATTTTTGATTGTGTTTATAGAATAAGACCTTGATAACGAAACTATGTGCATAATTGTATTTTCTAATTACATATCTTGAATCAATAACATCGCAAACATTCATGTCAAATTTCAATCTTCTTTCTTCAATTCTTAATTCTGATAAAGACACGGAATATGAGAAAACTATACAAATACATTTTTACAGAGTTAGTTTATTTTAAAGAACTTGTTTTATGAGCCATAATGCCTGGATATTTGAATATAAAAGAAAGGGCTCGTTACCCAAAATATACACTATCATTTTTGTTTATATTACCATATGGTAGGTATTTTATTCATCGTGTATGTATAACACATATGGACCTTATAATACTGCATCCTAACGCTGCTAATTCGTATAGTCACGTGAAAGGGAAATTAACCCACTGTTCTTAATTACATTTTCGCATGCTTCACTTTCGTTTAAAAGGGTCCCTTTGTACACAGTTTGCCCATCCTATTTCATTCATAGCTGAGCCTTCATCCAAATTTCGCCTGAATTTTAATACCTTTGTAATTTTAATATAAAATGAATTTAAGGTCGAATAAGATTTCTCAAGTAAAGAATTTTACATCTACATATTTTACTAGGAGAATAACTGGATATAGTATAAGGGGTGACCCAAGACCAGGTTAAACTATTGTTGGCAACGTAGATTAGTTTTTAGAAAGTTTAAATTAAGCGGTTACGTTTTCTAATAACGATTATTAACCTAGAAACAATTTAGTTAATGTATTAAGGGTATCCAAACACACATGTTAAGAATATTATATACACAATTAATAATTGTATTATTATTCACTTTGTATTTTATTATTACGTAGAGTAATTTGTCAACCTTAAGTTATATTATATTGTTTTCATATTTATGTTTGTGATTAAAACTAAGTTAGCTTAGTTTCTTCGTGGTTTGAAACATTCGTGCCACTTGACCTAAAAAGTCTAACAATATTATGATTTGTTTGTTTCTGTCCGATTCCATCCACACTATATAATTGTATGCTAAGCATTTGCTCTATTTCTGGGTATAACTCTTTACTAATATTAACTAATATAATATATATTATACTAATATGTATCTATTGAGAAATACATATATAAGTGTGTTTATCAATACTCTCGCAGTTTAGGTTTTATTTATATTAAACAGGAGTCTCGTTGTCAAAGTTATACTTAGTCTTGCCATAAATATTGTTACAAAGAAAAACATTTTTTTTTTATTGTACGTTAGTTGTTAGTTTAATACATCAATATAAAACTATCAAAAATATACAATTTTTATTCAAAGTGGTCTCTATTGGCTGTAATACACTCTTTTAACGTTGAGGCCAGTTATCAATAGCAGCACACATTCTTTCTATGGGAAAATTCTTCATTATCAATGGTATGGATTATTTTAAGGACTCTAAATTATCAATATCATGGCTTTTAGAATAAGCCTTACTCTATCAAACTGACTATAAATCATAATCCAGTGGATTAAGAACAAGACTAGATGACGGCCAGTCTTCAGCTCTGATGAAGCCCGGAACGTTCGTTTCTAACCAAGATTGATTGGATCGAGCTTTATTATCCGGCGCCGAGTCTTGCTGAAAGTACCATTCTTAGTACCATTCTTCCATTTTTAGTTATTAAAAATGGCGTTGTTAAGGATCTTATCTACCTTCTCAAGAGTGGTATCTTGATATACTTGTGCCGATGTTGTGATAACCTTTCCCCAAAAATATGGTTCAGTCGCTCCTTTAAAGCTAACACCCCACCAAACCATCATTGAAGTCGGATAGCGCCCACGTTGTACTTTGTTGACTATTCGGGAAGCTGTTTTAGTCATTTCAGCAAAAATATGGTCATTTTGTTTGTTAAACTTATGCTCCATTATTAAAATGTTCTCATCCGTAAACAATTTTTTTCTGTTACCACCCTTCGCGAACCGCTTAAATAGTTGTTTTAATTTTATCCACCCTATTTTGTTAAAAGTATCAATTAAAAAATAATCAGTCCATCTCTTATAGGCTGGAAGGTTCTATCTTCATCTCCAGAAATAAAATCTTTTGCTTTCGGATAGGATTTCCTCGAATTCATCCCCTCACTGTTTTGATCGTCCGTTTTGTATGAATACTGCGTGGACGGCCAAATATTTTTTGTCACAAATAGAGGAGGTTTTTATTATACCTATTAATAGCCCGTTACACAAATATTTGGATAATGCTAAGCGTATGGAGGATTTTGTTTATTTTAATTGTAACAGCATTTATGGCCAGACTAAGTATATGATACTAATTTTGAATTTCCTTACAGTTCTGATAAAATTAAAATATTAGTATTAAATATCGTAGTGGTTATTCAATAACATCTGTATCTATCAGAATAATATTTTTTTTAAATCAGCCAAATGCGAGTCAGATGCGCGCAGTAAGAGTTCCGTACCTGTGCTGTTATTAATATCGAGAAAAAAACGGCAATCAAAACACATTTGTTGTATGGGAGCCCTTAAATATTTATTTAATCTTTTTTTAATATTTGTCGTTATAGCGGAAACAGAAATACATCATCTTGTGAAAATTTCAACTAACTATCACGGCTCATGAGAAATAACCTGGTAACAGACGGACAGACAGACAGGCGTAGAGCGGAGTCTTAGTAATAGGGTCCCGTTTTACCCTTTGGGTTCGGAACCCTAAAAATTTCACACTACAATTTATTTCATTAATCAAACAACTTAAATTTTTGATGGCATTTATGTTTTATTAATTTTGTATAGGTGCTAAAACGCAGTCTTTATAATTAGTAATAACTTTAATAGTAATGATAATATCTTTTGATAAAAGATAAATCACGTATCCCCTGGTAAAAGTATTTATTTATTTCTGAAATATATATAAACGTGGTTCTGGGCCGTTCTGCAACAATTATACTTAGTTTTCATATGCAGACCATTACAAAACCAAAATACTTATTGCAATACAACACAAACCCCCATTAATTACAGTTAATTGTTATCGTTAATCGCTCCATTTACCGCCAAAAATATCATATTCTATAACGCTATACACGCATAATATACTTGTAGACTAGATTGTATGTTTGCAAAAAATACTGAAGTTGTCTGATTGAAAACAAGCTTTAAAAATACGTCGGCGCACCTGAAAGGAACAATAACGTTTAACATAAACAACAAGGTACAAAGTTGAGCTACTATAAAAAGAGTACGAAATCACTTGAGAGCCTACGTATATGTATGACAAGAGAAAATTATAAGGTAAAAGTGATGTCATTCCTAACAGCTATGTAACACGTTTGACGGGAGCTTTGTAATACCTTAAAATGTTCAGCGTAGAAGTAATTCGTGTCGTAACTTTCGACGCAACGATACTAAGTGCGGCGATAAACGGAAAGCTAACATATATTGATGCTACGCATGAAATAACTTGCTTTAATAACTAAAGATTTACTTAAATTAAGATTTAAGCAGCCTACTTTTGACTACTGTTAATTTCATGGCTTCAATCCCCAGTGGCGTAAACCTTTCTTAATCAATCAATAAAATTAAGGTTTAATAGAGCTATGCTCCATCATCAACAACCCATGATGTCCCACTGCAGGGCTCGGGTCTCCTCTCAGGAGAGAGTTAAGGTTATACGTCCCCATGCTGGCCACCTCCATTAAACTTTAATTTTATAATTTCAATTTTAATAATCAAATACAACTCTTTAAGCATTGACAGTCGTTATCCTTGCAAAACTTTGGTCGTACTACGAAAAACTGGCTAAGCGCGGGTCGTATTCGTGCTCCGAGGGTTCCGTACAAACCTGTAGGTATATTATATGATGTAGTTACATACATAGATACAGATAACAGAGAAAATGCCAAAAACATACATTTTTAACTAAAAATGTATGTTTTTGGCATTTTCTCTGTTATCTGTCCTATAAGATTTCGCTTCGTACCAGATTTTTCTGTTCTGGCAATATTATTTTGTAAGTTAAATGAAAAAAAAAATATAATATAATATTATTTTTGGGCTACTTGCAATTCCAAGATTATAAAATTAATATTTATATTTAGTTGGTCCAGCTTACGTTAAATTAAAGCTATATTTTTGGTACAATCTAGGTTGTACGTAGGCATCAAATCTTACCCCAGATATTCCAGGTTTTTATAGACTGTTTCAAGTATATTTCTCATTTCTTATTAACAGCTTTGTAAAGTGACTGTTTAATTAAATCTGGTTAAATACTTTATTTCAAAAATGTATCAGTCTGCATAAACGGAACTAAGAGTTAGTGCTAGTGATATTTAAATTACCCGAATATAAGATATAGAATCTTAAAAGATGACAAATAATATTCAGTTAATTACTACGATTATTTTGATTGAAAATTTAGTTTATATCTGTAAAGATTTGATAAAATCGAGTTTCAATACGATAGAGGTTTCCCTTCGTTATCGTCAATAGAGGCTATACATTTTGCTCCCACTCGCCGCCGTTTAGAACTGAAATTTATGTATACTAATAAATTACGCAGGCGTAGGCCGAACCTTGTTAAATAAACACAGTGTTCGCACAGCATTTTTCATTGCGAAAGATCTCCGGGCCCTACAGATCGCAGCACAATGTATTATGGAAACCACTCGCTGGATGCAGCTATTCATTGAAACCACAAACCATGAATAACTCTCAAAGTTCCTGTGTCTCATTTTCACTACCCTTGACGTGACAAAGAAGAATGTTTTGCAGCTATATCACGCTATTTGTGATATTAACATACATCATCTAGATTAAGCTTTTGAATATTTAACGACCCTTATAATGTTTAGTTTTGTAATTGGAAATCAAAGGAAAACCCTAAAAATTTCACACTACACAAACATACACATAAAGTTTCCCATAGTGCCCCAACTTTAAGTAACTTCTAGAGAACATAAAACGAAAACTGACGTTGAGGTTACTATCTGCTAAAGTACCCACTCATAATTAAAGTCGATACATGATAGATAAGGAGTTACACGTAACCGATCTATAAGGACTTGTCCAGCTTGAACAGGAAAATTTGGAAAATATTTTTACGGAGAAAATTATATGGGTACTAAGCACATTTTATCAAACTTTCTTTTTTAGATGATTTAAAATGACTTCATCGGTGAAACGTCATTGAAGTCAATATATCTAAACTAACTTTTAAACACTTTTCAACACATAACATCACTTCGTTCAGCTAAACTTATTAATGAAGGAACAAAATGAATAGAGATTTTTGTGAAAGGCTTTTGTATCGACCTTTTTGAGGCAAAGAGTAATGTTAGAGGCCAGATTCCTGCTAGCGGCTAGGTTCCTATTTAGATAGTATTTCTTTTCATAAATTGGATTTTTTTAACATAAATTTTAAAGTAATTTCATCGTCTATAGTCCTAGTACTCATAAAAATATTCCAAGTAATATTTAGGTAGTAAATGATTCGATAATATCCTTAAAATCCTAGATTCTTCATTTTCTTTTTACTTTTCTTGTAAGTTTAAAAAATGTCATGTCATTTCAAATGTTGGTGTATTTTTAACTTTCTCAATGACCTACTAACCCGAATTACAGGTGTCAAACATTACGCGTATCGTAGGATAACATCAATATCGTAAATAAATATACATCGTTCCCAATAAAAACGCAAGGAGTTATCTGTTAATGTGCTCGGTTGTTCCTTATGCTATGAAAAAGAAGATTATTGCCCTATAAAAGTAGATTTCAAGCCCAGCGACAGTTACTTACAGATCAGATATATTTATCCGTCAATTAGGACATACTTCTGAGTCTCTGGCATGGCCATGATAAACAAAAGTGGTTGGTAAGCCATAGTTTTTTAGCTTGAACTTAATATAAGTGGGTAAATACCTAACAAACTACAGAATACTTTACAATGCCTAATCCGCCACGCATTTCCCGTTTTCTTAATTATTTTAAAAGCAGTTAATATTTTCCTATACGATTTTATTATCCACAACAAATTGAAATTCATAATACTCTACAATCACACTACAGTAGTATAGGACACAGTGTATGAATCTTTCACTATACGAAAATCACATTAAACGGTCAAATCAAATTACATTTCTATTTCAATCTGTTTACGTAGCAGTAAAATCAACTCGCAATAGAGCGGATTATTTTATATACCAGCTCTAAAGTCTATCATTTCCAATCGCAGACCGTATTGAGCATTTGAAACGTCCCCATATGTCCAACCAGTAATCTCCAAACACGAAGGCATGGTTTATCCCGCCATATATCTCTTTCCGAGCCGTAGTACCTACTCATATGGTCCAAAACAGCCTGCCATACTAAATTATCAATTTACTGAAAACCCAACACCTGCCTATATTGTTGCGTGCTTATATGAAATTAATCAATTACTGCCGAAACTTGTTAAGTTTCACAATCTTCATAATAATGTTTTCATGATGACAGATTGTTTATCACAGAATCTATATTTAAGTATAGAGAGTAATAAATTGTTTTAAGTGCTTCTTGTAATAACTAACCACGTGTAACATACAATTTTAGTAATATTTTCTTCGTAAATATTGTACCATGGAATTTTATTACACATTATTTATTGATGTAATCTTAGGTAACTACTGTTACTTATTTTTCTTTAGGTCTTAGATAGTTTAATCCAAATAAGCATGTAATCAGCGATATGAAATAACAGATCGAATAAATAAAGCTTTATATTTATGTCGAAAAGCACGAAATTTTTAAAACCAGTCAACGTAACGTAACGTAATTTTTTATCGATTTTGTAACAGAGACTATCCATAGGTCGGCTGTTGTTCATGTGTTTATATTTGATAAACCTTCTTTTGTTTACTGTATGCCTTATAATGACTTCGATTAACTGCCAAAACACGATGACTATTAAAGTTATTAATAGTTTTGTGCTTCTCCACGTGGCATTTAATTTACGTCTCAATGTTTTTTTTTTAGTTTTTGTTAAATAAAATCTTCTAGTGAAGCATTCGTTTTAAACTTTTTTCTCTATAACAGAAGAAATCAATTTTCAATGTCAATTTGATCCTAAAAATAATCTTTTCGTGAAAATTTCCCTTCGGTTAGACTCGATAAATTAGAATGACAAATCTCCGAGGTACGTATTTTCCATCAAGAAATTAAAATGTTTTTTTTTTATTTACCGACTTAGAGAGGTACGAAAGAAATATTACAAAGAAACCATGTTCTAAAAAATCAGAGTATTGAATGAGAAATTGTTTTCTATTATTTTAAATTGACGATCTATTTTATAATAATAGTTTAAGGATGTTTTTGCCTCATTTTTTTCCATTTGATTTTTGTTGTTGTACCAATTTAATGAAAGAAATGGTTCGATAAAGGCAAAACTGTATCTAATGAAAAGTTTTTTGTGAAATAGATATTGTGTATAATGGTAAAGGAGTATACACATTATATTAGCTGCCCTGGAAATTAAAATATTCTACAAACGATATCCCATTTCTTCCTAGAATAGGATATTTATAATAGTCTATTCTAAAGTCTACCGATGTCAATATCAATTTGAGCGAATACATGCACTGTGAGTAAGATCGATGTCAAATTGGTCTGGATCGTTTTTTTACAGTAGTAGTTATTTCTATAGTACACTTCCTGATTTCTTAAAAAGTAAAATAGTGTCAATTTTATTATAATTTCGTATATTCACTCGTGACATTTAACACTTATTTCATATACTTACTAAACTAACTACTTACAAAACTAACTGTAATTTTTTTAAAAACATCAATATAGGGAAATTCAAGTATACTTGGTAGTGTGTATCATATTGTACATCAGACAATAACCAGACAGTATCGATGGCTGCATAGGAATAAAAATTACAGGTAAAAAAACTACTTAATGGTAAATAAATATTTTTGTATCGTAAAAGACAAGGACTAACGCCTACTTAACATCCTATTTACTACCATGTTGTCGAGTTTTTGTGGAAATACTCCATAAGTCGCTTAGTCTTCAAGTTCAGCCGGCAATATAAATACGTTTTTTAACATCAACTTTATTATAATGTTGCAGCTGCACTACCACTGAATCACCAAAAAATAACAAGGAACATTTACGCCCATCAACGCCTTGAATCACAACACCATATTAAACCACTAGGTACTATCTATTCGCGATTTTCATGATAATGCTTTAAATATTAAGAACAGTTTTAAATTTTATCAAGCAATTTATTATATTCACTAGACAAGTCGTAAATTTATGTTAAAAAACAGTCACTGATTACCTTTCATATTAATTTGCTTATTCCATTCATTTTTAATCCCCTACATAAATAAAATTCGTTAAAATTTAACAGTAATGAGGCTATTGTACTTTATGTGTAAAGAAGCAGTCATTTGAAATTTTATGAAGGTTACAATTTTTTTCACTGTAGCTAAAGCGGTAATATATCGGTATCCAGGAACAGTTTGAACAGTCAGCAGTAATATTTGCTGCATGGTTGGCCTAGTAGTTTAAGCGGTCACCAGGCTGCTTCCTACTGTGCTAAGTATTGTGGTTTAAATTCCACAACGCCAACATATTCCCTGTTCTGTAGAAAACGGAGATCCAGCAAAAGTCTTGAAACTTGAATTTTGTTGATTGATTGATTGATACGTCATAAACGAGTCAGTCACTGGTATGTTCTTATAATGTAATATTAGTTTATTTGAGTAGTTACAGTTATTAGCATGTATGTATATATATATACATATATATATATATGTGTATGTATGTATATGTGTGTCTATATATATATATGTATGTATATGTTGTATGTATGTGTAAATATAGATAGTATATTAAATTAGAAATAATATAAAATTATAATTTTTCAGAATTCATTGCAGCGTCAACGACTAACTTTCCGATATTCTTTTTTACCTGGAAGAGATCGCTTTCGGCAATAAGGCCGCCCTTTGTACATTATACATTTTTCATTTTCTGTACTTTTTTTATATCTGTATTACGGTGTACAAATAAAAAGTTTTCTATCTATCTATCCACACAGGAAAGTTTTGTGTGATCCACAAATTGTTGTTCTGAGTATGGAAGCTTTTTTATATATTTCATGAGTGTTTATAAAGTCCCCCGCAACGCAGGATGTATATTTCAAATGCTGTCTTAAAAAAAGTTTTTCTATGATTATAAATGGCTTTTAAGAGCTATTACTTTTTTGCAATCATTAAGTTTAGAAAGATTTTATTAATATTAAAAGACATCTTATCATTAGCAGTCAATTGTTGTCCTTTGCTGGACATAGGCTTGCATGTGGCATAGGTCGATTTTGGGCAACTCTTACCCAGCTCCTGTCAACCATTTTGCACAAGTCATCACTCCATCTGGCCTGTATAGTAGCTGTGTGTAGATGTCGTAAACCACGTTTATCGAGACGTGGTCTTCTCCAGTTTGATTCCTTATATATATAATTTAAAAAAAAGATTAAGTATGCTACTGAAAGTGTTATTTTTACCGTTCCCTTCTCTAGCAAATTCTTCTCAACCTCGTCCACGGCAAAAACAAGTGTGGGTTAAAATTTTGACATGTTTGTTGTATGTGCATTTGTTCCTTCATGGCTCTTTAAATACTTATTAGTACTATATATATATTTATATATATATATATATAGCATGTTCACTGAAACATGCTTTTAAAGTACATACACGATCGGCTAGTGGAACTGCTTATAAGCAGAATCATTATGTCTTTTGAGGTCTCCATTGTGATGGCATTAGAACGATGGTAGCTGAAGGTAGCCCTGTCACGTCCTTAAATAGCTCTTGTTCGCAGGCAAGTAATTAAACATAGACTAAAATGAGAAAATAAAACTAAATAGTTAATTGAGTTTAATAAATGAATAAAATTAAATTGCTTAAATACCGGCCTCGTCATTAAAAACCTTCGCTAAGAAAATAATTAATATGCACAAGGACTATTCACTATTTTTATTATTCTGACGTAAAACTAACAATGGTACATAATTTTTAATTTTATTCGTGTAAAACTTAATGTTTAATTAAAGTTAACAAACAGTAAATTATAAATTAATTTACAGTCTAAATTAAAACACCTTAATTGAAATAGAAAAAATAGCTCGTTGAAATGAAATATGAGTAATTAATTTTTTTAAACATATATGTTGAAACTGGCATCTAGATATAGAAATAGCTATATTTAACATTCATGCATTAGAAATTATAATTTGTTCCTATATATATAAAGGAGGAAAGCCTATTGCTGTCAGTCGTTTTGGTAATAAAGTACGGGAAAGTCTCTAGTGAATTAAGAGTAAAAGATGGTTAAGGTCAATAATCTTCTTGATTATGGCTAAAAAACCCCTATTTTACTATACTTAGAACACAATGGATGACTGCCATCCTGAATTTATTTTACTGTTAATTGCATGATATAGGATAAATAAAAGTACTAGAGACTGCTCTTAATTTTTTCAAAAGACTGTCCCCATTTCATCTTATCAACATTTTTATTTCATGTTTTTAACATTAATTTCATCACATTGAGATTTGAAGACTTTAAATATTTGACATTGGTATATCTGGTGATAAATATATTTTACATCTAACTGTCCTAAGCTCCCTCTTGCTCACCATAAATATTGTTATTGCGAATGTTTCTATTTAATAGGTTGTTTGACCGGAATTTAAGATAAACTTTCACGTGTATATCCTGATATAACATTCCAGAAACTCGCCGT
Source organism: Hyphantria cunea (assembly GCA_003709505.1). Classification (NCBI taxonomy): domain Eukaryota; kingdom Metazoa; phylum Arthropoda; class Insecta; order Lepidoptera; family Erebidae; genus Hyphantria; species Hyphantria cunea. The sequence goes on along the minus strand of PKRV01000173.1, from coordinate 765,030 downwards.
TTTAATAATTCCGTAAGTTATTTTTTCATGTACTGCCGAGTTTTGCTATCTTATATTTGTATACCTACGTAAAAAGAGCACATGCCAATTTCTTTGTTTTCCTTATTTATTGTGATATTTTATTGTACATTTTCTCATGTCAGAGAGCATGTTATTTTTGTACACAAAGACATTCTTGTGTTCATTTATTTGTACACAGTAAATAAAATAAAAGTGTTTCATTTTCGTATAATTTTATATATTCAATAGGTAATTAGCATTGAGTGTCATATTTTATGTTACACACATACAGTATGTACTTTTTTTCTGTTTCCAATCCTCATAAATTGTCATATATTTTATATTATTTAATTATATACATATGTTTTGGTTAGTGTTTACTATTTCGGCATTGTAGGTTTGAAACACAAATCGATGTTTCGTTCAGTGATCAGTCTTTGAGTGAGTATTTAGGAATCGAGATAACTTTAATAGAATCTGATTTAATATTATTATTTCCTCAATAAAAATCTTTGACGATTGATTCCTGAGGTTGATGGTCCCACCAATCTTGTTCTCAAATAAAATTTTTTGGCTCGTATTTATACTTATTTAATTTTTCATTATTTTTATGAAACGTATAGCCAAATATTAAGCGATAACCGCCGCACATGGACACTCGCAACACCAGAAGCATCACAAGTGCGTGGGGGAGTGGCTGAGGTTATAATCCTCCGGTATCACTCTCACTCACTCGATAAAACATAGCGTAAGTGCAGTTACACGTCGGTTATTCTGTGAGCTTGGCTCTCCTACGAACATTTAGTATGAATGGGCTGGACGGAATATACAGTTATTTCATTAAAAGTATATAAGTAAAGTTAAAAACTATTTTCGTTTTTTATGCAGAAAATAATATATCTACAGAGCTTAACTCTTGTATAAATAAGGCTCTATTCTTGAATACTTTATATAACTACGGCAATATCTGTGACCAGTTCCCAGTTATGTTATCATTGACATTTTAGCGAGACTAAAAACTCTTCTTTTAGATTTGCCTACTGAATTTAAGTAAATACTGTTATCGAAAAGCGAAAGACTAACGAGACATCTTATTTTGATATATAAAGAAACTCCACCCAAAAGAATAATCCTGTGTTACAAGTAATTTAATAAACATATATAAAACGCACTCAAAAAACATACAGACTTAAAACAAAAATTATATGGAGTTTGTACCCACAACACTCGGTACAGTAGAAACTGGCGTGGTGACGGTCCGCAGTCATCACGTGACTGTTAATTATTAATCTTACAAAATTAGTTATAAAGAGAGAATTTCAAAAGTAACAAACAACTCAGAAAGGCGGCGCAGTAGGCAGCACATTAAAAAACAACCCTGACATTTCATTAGTATACGTCATGTACACTTCGTGATACATAATTTACAAGAAAAAATTGTAAAACTAAATAATAAGTTTAAAAACACTACTCCACAAAAATAACATGGTCGCCTACCCATAAAAAGTAATATATTACATTTAAATTTAATACGTATATAGTGACATTCAGAGGATAGTCTGCTGTGGCAACATGTTTCTAAGACGATCGACATAAGTTCTTTTTCTTTTTTTGGGTAGACGGAAACAACAACCTTCTGCTCAATTATATAGTTCGTTTTATGTTTTAGCTGCCATTAGATGGTGACCACCACTCTGGAATGGTGGTTACCATTCTGAAAGTTAATGAGGATAATGCAGAACGATGTCGTTAAAGGACTTGGGATAATAGAGGGAGGGCAACTTGTGCGCTGCTTGTGAGTCCCACGTTTTAATCGCTCGGCACAGGAAGGAAAAATCTAAGTGATGAGTTCGATTGCATTAAAATATATTTTATCATTTGCACTTCTTTACTATAAAATTGTGGATATTGTGTATTGTTTTTATGTATTGTTTTTATGTTTTATTTGTTTGCATTAATGTGTATTTATATCTCTATATTTTAGTTTATGTAATTTTATCTGAATTGAGTAAATTGCTATATTTATTTTAAACACCAATACGACCAATGATTTTGTGTTTCTACAGTCGATTTGTCCATCCAAAGATTGCCGGTAAGATATTGCTTTTTAGCAATAAGACTGCCATTTGTAACATGGTCATTATATTGTTTATCTCAAATATACCTGTATCAATTGGTGTACAATAAAGGATATTCTAATCTGTTCTGTTCTGTTCTGTTCTGTTCTGTTTTGTTCTGTTCTGTTTTGTTCTGTTCTGTTCTGTTTTGTTCTGTTCTGTTCTATTCTGTTCTATTCCGTTCTATTTCATTCTATTCCGTTCTATTCTGTTCTGTTCTGTTCTGTTCTGTTCTATTCTGTTCTATTCTGTTCTATTCTATTTTTTTTCTTTATAATGTGGAAATCGCCAATTTTATTACTATAGGCTCTAATTAGATTTTTTCTGTTAAAAAACCAACATCACTTTTGGCCAGACCCGGACCCGAGAACTTTAGATCGGACCAACGCAAGCATATATTCTTCAAATATTGACATTACAAATATTTGAAAAATATATAAAAATGTCTAGTACATGAATGAATGAAAACATTCAAAGCAAATTCGCTATGTCCTCTTTTTTGCAACTTTGTTCCAAACTCAAGCTATAAAATGTAGTATCCTAAAAAAATATTCTGTACTTTATATTCGTTAGTAAGCCAGAGAATTTCTAAAAATAGAAATTCGAAGAAAGGTGCATATTAGATGCTTAGCATAGCGAAGCGGTGTTTAGTTAACACACAATAGATTGATAGATTCCTGTTCAACACACAATTTAACTATTTACATTGATATTCAGGTACTCAATAAGTTTAATAAAAATTTTAAAAAAATATTTTCGTTTCCAAGTAAACCCAACAACAATTTTAAGCATTCTTTATGTATTAAATTGCTTTCTCTATCTACCATCTATATTTGAAATCGTGTTTATAGCATAAACAAAGGAAAAAGAGCGATATGCATAAATTTTTAGTTGCATCATATAATATACCTACAGATTTCTGCGGAAACTTTATTGCGTGAGTCGTGGGGAAACTTCATTGCGCGAATCCGACTCGCACTCAGATGGAATTTTACGCATAAAGTACATACTAAGAAAGGGCTTTCAGTAAGTTAAAAGGGCGTAGAAGTAGTAGTAGAAAGCTACATATATTCATAGTAGATAGAATTGAAACCGTGGGCAGAAGCTTATATTTCCGTAAAATAAACTATTACATTAATATTTCTGTAAAGGACATGAGACAAAAAATAATTAAGAGTTTTTCCCCACATATGAATAAGCCGCCCGTGATTGCGCATGTTGACATGTGATAAGACAAGTCAACTATCGGCTTAGTACTAAAAAGAGTGGCAAGCAAGTAGTTCATTAACCTTAATAACAACACTCGTAATAAGATTCTTTAATATTTTTATTTACTTACTTGTGAGATGCTCAAGATAGGATAATTATCCGTCTTGGAGGAGCGAATAGCGGTAATCTGATGATGATTTTATTTATTTATTTTATACTTTCTGTATTTTCACTACAAAGGGAAGACCTAATGACAAATGACATTACAGACCTAAACACCTAACGACCTGTTAAGTAAATGATGATAGACTCAATTCCTTGAAAAAGTCATTATTACTCTCTGAATATCTAGGCAACTGTTTTCAAGGCATTTAGTACATACAGTTTTAACTCAAAAGTTCCACTCTTTTTACCCGACTGCGAAAGAAGGAGGGTCATGTTTTGCGTGTGTATGCATATGTGTATATTTCTTTGGCATGTGGTAGAGCTTAAGTGGCTTGTCGTATTTTTATGTGAGTGGGTACATCAAAGTTAAAAAAAAATTAAAAAAGAAAATGAATTTAATAAAGAACCATCTTCATTAAATTCATTGTTTTTAATTTTTTTCTACCTAGATATTGACGCAGTCGGGTTTTTTTATTGCAAATAATTCGTTACTTGTTAATTCAGAGATTTTTCAGCAAGCTGAAATACTCTATTGACACACTTTGTGTTAAAATAATTAAAGTACAGATTTAAATATTGTATATCTATGAGGATATACATAGTTAAATTTTCCCATAGCTTAGAGACTTGAGCCAAACAGAGAGATTTTTTTGCCGTTATATTTTGTCTGATGTATGTGCAGTCGGATAAATGTGCAATCGGTTTTCTATCTTGTTATATAGAAACCTTCCCATTAACACAAACAATTTACCCGCAAATCTTCTTAGACCTGTAATTCTCAGTTGTGCCTTGTGAATCAAATGTTCCATAGGGCGCATGGGATCGTAAACGAGATGAGAAAGCTGCATTTAGGATGTAAAGTTGGCGTACCGTTAGGTCACCCGCAAGTTAGTATAAGGCCAACGCCTCGCATTGATTTTCTTGTGCAAAGCATATAGGACATTTAGCACTGAGGTTAGTTTTACCGGTGTTGGTGGATATTCTTCCGATCGACCTCGTGGTGCAGAGACGCGCTGCCATGTATTATTCCACACTAGAAGGCACGGAATGTGATTTTTTGGACGTACGAGACTGCGATAAAATCATAAGATTATTTCAACACCAGTCCAATTTCTATAAAGGCCTGTTCAGGATGGTTTGTCGAAGACATGGCTGGAGGTGGGTCACTGTGTCGCTCAATTTCTTACAGGGCACGGTAGCTTTAAAAATAGCTATGAGCTCAATTTCTTACAGAATTCAGTCTTATGTAAACTACATTCATTTAAATTAATCGATTCTCCATTATATCAATGTTTAATACTTGATTCTTGCTGTGAACAGTCGGTTCATAGTCATTGTACCAAAGGCTGCATTCGCAGAGGATAAGATTCTCTGCGAATGCAGCCTTTGGTACAATTAATGTAACATAATGCTGAATCGCTTACAAGTGACATCTGGAGCGATATACTATGGGGATCTCGTGTCAAATGCGGTGAATTTCCGTGCGTTTAGGCGATTCTGCTATACATACTAAAATATAATAATCAGATATAGTTTACTTTGGACCCATAAGATTTTTGATCCGCGTCCCACTGCTGGGCTCGGGTCTCCTCTAAGGAAACGGTTAAAGCCATACGTGCCCACGCTGGCTAAATACGGGTTGGGGAAAGGCAAGACTAAGTTGTGGCTACGTAATCCTGCCGTTGGATGGTTTGAAGCTGTCCAAAGGCCTACAACTAAACTTAACGACTTAACAGTCGTACATAGGATAACTCCTATCCTGCTTCCTGCAGGAAGTGGTCGAGGGCCTATTCCCGCAACGGGCGGAGCACACGCCCCCGTCGATAGCCTATTCGGTCGGAGACGACGGGGGCATAGAGGTTGACGTTCCGCCCGTCAGGGAATCGGAGGTAGGGGCGGCTGTTCTGCGAATTCGTTCGAAGAACACCGCTCCTGTGCTGGACGGGGTACCAGCCCGAGTGATGGCCCGAGCCCTCGACCATATGTCGGACCGCCTCAGGGAGGTGATAGATGCTAGCTTGGCATCCGGACGTATCCATGGGTGCTGGAAGAGCGGGAAGCTGGTCCTATTGAGGAAGCCGGGACGGCCTGCCGACTCGGTCGCGGCCTACAGGCCCATCGTGTTGCTGGACGAGGCGGGTAAGTTGTTCGAGAGGGCGCTCTCTGCCCTCATCGTTCGGCGTTTGACGGTCGATACCGTGATGTGCTTGAGGGCCGTGACCGAAGAGGCGGTGAGCTGTGGCGGCGTGGTGTTAGCGGTGTCTCTGGACATCACCAACGCTTTTCATAGTCTGCAATTCAGCTGCATCACGTAAGCACTCCAGTACCACGGGGTGCCAGAGTACCCGAGGCGGTTGGTGGTAGACTATTTGGAGGAACGTACCGTCGTTTACGAGGATCGAGATGGCGCCTTGAGACGGCGATCCTTGTCGTGCGGCGTTCCGCAGGGGCCTTGACCACTCCTGTGGAACGTGGGGTACGACTGGGTCCTTCGAGAACGTCTCCCCTCCGGGCTGGGCGTAATCTGTTACGCTGATGACACACTGGTCACAGCCCGGGGGGCGAACTTCAGGAGGCGGCGTGCCTGGCCAATAGGGGTGTCTCTCTGGTGGTCGGGCGCATCGAGGGGCTGGGCTTACGGGTGTCTCTGGATAAGACGGAGGCCCTGTTATTTCATGGGCCTCGTCGCGGGCCGCTCACCGGCGTCTTCAAAGTGGTCAACTCGGTCCTTGTACCGGTTCGGGCCCAGATGAAGTATCGACGAACACTTCCGACAGCTTGCTCCTAAGCTGGTCGTCACTTCCTCCACCCTAGGGCGACTTTTGACCAATCTGGGTGAAGCCAGTGTCGCAACGAGAAGCCTCTTCACGGGGGTTGTCCGGTCGATGGCGCTGTACGGCGCACCAGTGTGGGTGTTGGCTCTGACCACCCAGAATAAGGCATGCCTCTGGCGGCCTCAGAGGCTATTGGCGGTCAGTGCCATACGCGGATACCGCACGCTGTCGACTGGGGCGGCGTGCACCTTGGCCGGAACAACCCTGTGGGATTTGGAAGTGGAAGTGCTCGCCCAAGTTTATCGACGGGTGGCTGAATTCCGGGCGGAGGGTGCATGCCACTCTCCGCCCGGAATTCAGCCACCGAATCAATCACATCGAAGAGGTACGCGAGTGGCGTGAAGCCGCCCGTCGAGTCACGATGGCTCGTTGGTCTTCGTGGCTGAAGGATCCACGGGCTGGCTTCGCCTTCGATCCTCAAGTGAGCAGCGCGGCAGCACAGGACCCTTTCCTTCCGACTGATGCAGGTGCTTTCCGGGCACGATTGCTTCGGGAAGTACCTGCACTCGGTCGTCAGGAGGGAATTGAGTCCCGCCTGCCACCACTGCGACTGCAGTAAGGCCTCGACCCAGCACACGCTGGCGGTGTGCCCCGCTTGGGCACCGCAGCGTCGGGCCCTCACTGCAGTCATTGGAGGAGATCTCTCGCTACGGTGATTGGAAACAATCACCGATGGTAAGCAATGACGGCGCACTCAGTACCTAGATGGGTGGCTAGAGGCATGCTGCCTTGAGCGTCTGCGTGATTCGGAGAACACAACGATCATTTGCAACAAATATCAATTTAAGTAAGCGAGACGCTCGGGAGGGGCATTGCCAAACGGCACAAAAACAACTATCATTTCTTAGAGAATATTTAATCCATCGTACTTGTAATAATGTGCTCTTTTATATTACGAAAGATAAAGATCCAAGACCATCCTAGTTTTGCTTAATTTCAGCAACGCCTACAATGCTGTTGACTTTGATATCTTACTTGGTATATTACGCTCTTTTAACATATCTCCATCAATAATTGACTGGTTTTGTAGCTACCTGTATGGTCGCCAGCAGTGTTCTTGACTTGAAAATAATTATTCCTCTTGCATCTACGGGCGTACCTCAGGGCAGCGTGCTATCTTCATTACTTTTTGCAGTCTTTATCAACTCCATTGGGAGTCCGACAGGTCGGGGCTCACCTCGCTAAAGTGCCGTGCGATGCGGACTGAGAGCACCCTCTTAAGCAATTCGCCCGCTTTGTCCAGCAACGCGATGGTTCCATAGGCCGTGACCGCATCCGCAGGTCGTCCCGGCTCCCTCAACAGGATCAGCGCAATTTTCTTTCTACGTCAACTAAGATTGATCTTCTTTTCCCCAATCTTGATTATGCTGATGGCAGTTATCTAGATCTCACTGAAGACCAACTCAATAAGCTTGAAAGTCTCCAAAACTTATGTATAAAGTTCATATTTGGATTACACAAATATAATCACGTCTCGAACTATCAAAACAACTTGTTTGGTTACCCATCCACCTTCGCCGGAATGATCATATTCTTTCTCTTATATATAATATTCCGTCCAATCCTTCTACTCCATGTTACCTTAAATTGCTGTTAACCTTTCGTCATGACTCGCACTCCAAATTAGTGAAATCGTCAGAAAATCCTAAATTAAAATGCCTGGACATTCTACCAAATTCCCCTACCAATCCTCTTCTGTCCAAGCGGTACGATTGTGGTATGGCCTACCAGTTGCAATTAGACGAGCGAAAACGCAAACTATCTTTGAGAGATTGGTAAAGGAACACTGCCTGGAAGACAACAATAATCCATAATCAACTGTTATTATAACCAATTGTGTCACAGTATTGAATTCCAGGTTGTGTATAATATCTATGAATCTCGCTTATTATGTGTATATAACCATATATCTGTGTCACCAGTACTTCATATAATATTGTTATTAATACATGTTTATACTGTTTTATTTCATCTTACGAATTACTCTCTAAGGCACCAGACACTACACCCATACGTCTGCCCAATAACGATATTTATTTTCATCCCACGGATGCCTGGAAGTGATTGCTGTTGAGCAATAAGACCGCCAGTTGTAGTACCGATCTACCTAGCTTTAAATTGTGTCCTTAAATATCTGGTGCACAATAAAGCGATTTATTATTATAACATAACATGATTTTGATAAACCTTTCCCGGGACCATCGGATGACATAGTTTTAGATAAAATAAAGTCTGAATTATAGAAATATTTAAATAATGATCTGTATAGAAAAATGATATTCGGATATGGAACCAATAGTCAATCTTATTAAATATCATTTAATATAGATTAGTATAAAATCTTTCTCTTAAAACTACATTTACCTGTCGACCGTATTAAATATTTGAGGGCCTTAAATTCCTTTGAGGCTCCATAATGAAGCATCGATCGAATTGCACCAATATCGTGGATGGGTAAGCCTATGTCATTCATCATTAGAATGTCAAAGGTTTCAATTGCATTACAAAGCATTTGTGAAAATGACATTTCAAACTCCATCCCTCCCGTTAGTATAATTATGTACATTATTAGTCCTAATCTGTTAGCTATTTTCAATAAATATAGCAAACTATGTTAATATGTCATATTATTTTGCATTCTATTTAGCAAAAAATTAATTTTAAGTCGTTGATATCAAGACTGTCTAAAATCACTGATACATAATTGAAATTGTTAAATTTAGACAAAAATACCTAAATCTAATTTATAGCTATGTTTATGTTGAAAAGTTCATGTGTGCCTGTAATAATTATGAACAGCTATAAACTGGATAGTACTAATGTTCAACAATGTCGTTAAGTGTGTCATGGTATCAATAACCATGGCAGGTATAGGCAGCCGAAGCCATTAATTTTATCGGTACGAAGCGTCAATTAATCAATGACGCATACTATTAAAATGACATATTACTGTTGACATATGACTTCAACAATAATTTTAAAAATGTAGAGTATTGAATTTAGAAATGTATTCATATAGTTTTTGTGCATGTTTTATTCTAGAAAAGATTGAGTCCATAAATATGAATTATTGGTACTCAAATTCGGTGAAGTGGCTTATTATACATTCAATTGCATTGCATGAAAGCTAAACAGAAATAGAGTTAAAAGGTAAACCTGCGATATATTTGTAGTGAGTTATAATATTCATAATATATCTAGGTACGTGTCACCGGGTGGGACAAGCCGTGACTCAGTCTGAATTATTCATGAGACATATGGACCTAAAGCAGACTGGATTTCAGACGAGAATTTTAAAATATCTATGTGGTACCTACTTTAAAATTGAAAATTGTTTTATAAAGAGCAATATAACATGCGTTTTGATATTTATTACTTGAATATTTTAAATATCCGATTAGTTAGTCGAATTAAAAAAAAATGGCTTATAATTATGTATACAAGAAAACTATGTCTCTCTCTTACGGTCTTTTTACTGGAACTTTTCCTCTAGCACAAAGGGAATGAAAAACAACGCCGAGCTAATTAGGCTCAACAGGCTTAGGCTGGACTGTTTGCTGAATATTGTATGTAAAGGCACTCGTAATAGTTGTCACTTTCTTTACTTCTTGGTAAAGAAATTAAATACAAATTTAACATCTTTCTCGGACATAAAAATCAATTGTACTTAGTTCATATTTTAAAGCTGCTTTAACCTGATCATCACTTAAATTGGGTACTTATTATCAAGATTTCTTTTTCTGAACTCAATAACTTTTTCCTTTCTATACATAAATTCACATACACATTAGTATATCAAGATGTAACACTAGTTCTGAAAATGGGAAAAACACGTTTAAGTGACCAGTGAAAGTGGAATACCTTAGTGGAGGATCATGTCAGGCAGTGGATGTTTTTGGGCTTCGATGATGATTGTGGTGATGAAGCGCTAAGTCAATCTTTTTTTGGTTAAAATAGAGCAATTTTTGTTTTATGGAATGGGAGGCAAAGGAGCAGACGTATCGCCTAATGGTAAACAATTACCGCCGCCCATGTCCACCCACAACACCAGAGGCGTCACAAGTGTGTTGTCGGCCTTTGGGGGATGCGGGGAGGGATTGGGGTATGGGCCTCCGGTATCCTCACTCACTTGGAAAAATAAGCGCAACCGCTGTTTCACACCGATTTTCTGTGGGGCCGTGTTACCACTCCGGTCGAGCTGGTCCATTAGTTCCTATATTACAATTAGCTACTTATATTATTAGTAGCATACTACTAAAGTTATATCTAGCAACAAAGTTCTCTATCAAAACACTGCAAGGATGTGACTACATTCAATTTTAAAACTGGCTAGATATTGGGACAAGGCTTACAGCTTGGCCGGTCTCCAGCCACAAGTAAAATCAATTTTTGACAACGGTGTCGTCTTTCTACACAAAGTATGTATATCATAAGAGAATGAAAATTTCTTAACGCAGAACAAAAATGTAAGATGTAATTTTAACCTTGATATATTAAAACGATCCAAATTTCAAAGTGACTGTATCGATATTAGACGTCTATATGTCTCTTATAAATAAGCAACTCGTGGCTCAGTGGTAGCCGCGTGGCTTATTATATTGTAAAGCTAAGCAATCGTTGCCAGGTTAGACTGTGATAGATGACCAGTCTAACATATTGAGAGTAAAGAGTACGTTAAGTAGTCGGTCTTGTCCTCTTAGCCAAGTTGCAAGTGTTTCGCGCCGATTCTCTTTCTACAATTGCTAAAGCCTTTGTTCTCTTCTAGTCAAATATTTTGTTTCGACCACGTTACTCAACCACAGGGATATCTTTCCCATACATTGGTTAGTGTTTTGTCTACTTGGCTAGGGGAGCATGATCCCATATGAACTATTTTCACAATCGTCTCGTACAGTTTGAACCGTAAGAAATCCGACATCATTATTTCTACATAACTTTTTTTATGTTTAAGCTGTCAAAATGCCTCTGCCCTGCCTGATGGAAAGCATGAGCAGAATCCAAGAGTTGTGGTCACCATCCTCAATGCGAAAAAAAACAATGCAGCATGGTGACCCACACTATGGCAGCTTGGTGAGATGCTTTTTCAACTTCGATATCGCCTATCACTTTGGTTTTTTAGGTTTGATGGCTGTTCCTCCGCATAAAGAATAGAAATTCAGCCGTATCTTAGTAGCCGTAGTAGACTTAACTAGTGGAGTCGACTTTGACGTCGCGTCAAAAAGGGTTTAAAAGAAAATTTAGGTAAAAAATCTTGTTTTGTTGTGGTTTAATTAATGTTGAGACTAACAGTATATATGTCAACATGATAATATTTAGATAATTCTCAATTTCACAATGTTCCGAGAAGGTCACTTTTATTACCCGACTGCAAAACAAAAGGGTTATGTTTTTCCTGTATATGTATAGACATATACTGGAAAAACATAACAACACCTTTTTCAGGGCTCTAGGGCGTGTTTATTTTTTTGGTACGCCCTAGAGCCTAAACGGCTTATCGTATTTTTGTATAAGTGGTGTCAATATATAATTGTCTTAGTCGTGAGGGTACATCAAAATTTAAAAAAAACAAAAAAGAAATTTACGCAGTTGGTTTTTTTTATAATTCATTACTTTTTTCATCCTAAAACTCGAAAATTTAATAACTATCATTTAATTTAATACTCAGAATGAAATTATTGCAAACACTGAAACAAAATATTTATTTTTATAGAAGATTGAGATAAATTTAAGTGCCAGCTTTCATATTTTAATAGACTGTAATAGAATTACAAGTTGTAATATTATGAATTTAAGACTTGCGAAATTTCATTTGTTTACTTTTATTTCCGCAAATAGATGCTAGTACATACTCATCAACTGCCATCATAATGATGATTTGCTAAGTCCTGAATCCGCGCGAATACATTGAGAGTGTCACTAAGGCGGAAGCGCGGAAGTGTTTTAAACAAGGTGAGACGGTTCTTCAGTATCCCCAGTATCTGTGTCTTCTGTACAAGACTCAGGTTCGCTCGTGCATAGAGTATTGTTCTCATCTTTGCGATAGAAATAGAGTAGGTCACCATGCTGACTGCCTGTAGTGTCCATTCGCATTGAGGATGGTGACCACCAGTAGGTGAGGTTACTTACCTCCATTTGTAATTAACATTAATTAGTAGAATTACATTCAAAGTCTTTCTGAACCGAAATCCCTTTCCTATATTTATCATTCAAAATGAAAGATCAAGGAGGAACCCGACCTTTCAGTTTATCACAAATTTGGAATGAAAACTTAGTACAAAATTGCTTAAAACAGTATAATCTGAGTTATAAAATATATTGAAAAAGGAACCTAAACAACCTACTTTAAATTTAAACTAAAATACTAAGAAAATAAAAAGCAATGAAAATATTTACATATTAGCTTGATATACTCCTACGCAATACATGTATTTACTCCTTCGCATCATCGCCTACGGGTAGATCCCCATAAATCCCCCGGCAGCAAAGGAATTCAGTATTTTCTTACTGCTTGTATATGTTTTTTTTTATATTAATTAGTTTTTTTATTATTAACTCGTATACACTAGTAAACTCTTACAACATTTTAAAGTTGCATGAGCTGCCATTACAACACTAAAACTTTAAAGTAAAACTGTTTATGATCATCGGCCCATCAGTTTCGGTTTACCATGATGAAAACCAATGCCATCAAAGTTTCTTTTGACCTGAAACCTAGGATTGATGTGCCTTAGTTGTAATAGTCTCATATATTACTCTGGGTCTATATTATTCTTAAAGTGATATAACAATTGTCATCTGCTGCTGCAAAGTCATCTGGACTAAAGGTACAAGTTCTCACAAATTTATATTAAAACTCATTGAAACGACATCAATCGTTAGGTCATTGATAGAAGATCGATTGTTTTTCACCTCCACTGGGATTAAATTTCGAGCCACAGAGGTTACCTTAAAATTTTAAATTTATCTGAAATTCTGTTTTAAACGTTTATTTAAACATCATTATTTATGATTCCCACGTTGAATAACAAATGGGTCGAACAAAAACTTGGAGTAATTTATTAAAAGCACTCAAAAATTATGAATAGCATTCAGCTAGCATTTAAGTTAAATTAATATTATGATTAACTTAAAGATAATATTTTTTACCTTCTGAATGTCAGTTCATCCCACGAGGGTCGTTAGAGGCAATCTAATAATATAGTGATATAGTAAATATTTACTAAGATTTTTATAACGCTTATGTAATCAAATCAATAGAAGCAAGTGAAATTTGATTTTGTCTTTAAGTAAGGGTTATACTTACAAAGGATCGATCATTAAATTTGATTTTTACATTATAAAGTTTATAGGATCAGATAATATTGAATGTCCTGCATTTTTAAAATTTGTTAAACCATTGGTAAAAAAGCGGTCCATTCTAGAGATTTTTTTTTGCTTGATGCGACTTTCTTTTAATTCCTGCCCCGATCATGATGCATTAAGAATTAATATGCGTATTTGCCATTGCCGCAGTACGAGCAAGTAAATGGCATTTTTTTTATTTAGACATATTTCATTTATAGAGGTTTTCAAGTAAGATGTTTACATTAGTAAGATATCAACTTATATTATTTTCTTGTGCATCTTATTCTTAATATAGGAGGGAATAAAATCAATACAAAGTGGATGAACCCCGTATTGACTGAAAAACACTCTTTTGAGCTAACAAATCATACCGTGACCCCTTTGTAATGCATAATGATGAAACCCCAAATACAGAAAATAATAAAAAAGTAATTACTGAATTGCTTATTAAAGTAAAATTACTGCAGCATTTTGTCTTTGTAAATAATATACAATAAAATAGTAATCGATATTCATATCACCAAAGTAAAATGTATTACATAACACAACATCAGACACAGGATATCACACACATACCTAATGAGGATGAAAATGTGCACGATCCCAGACTTACTTTTTATTAAAAAGCATATCATTAAAGTGAAAACTGTTATCGAAGTAAAGGAAGAATATCAAACTACAAAGAGATGCAAAAGTTCTCCAGAATTAAATTCACTTTAATGAGCTGCAACGAAATAAATATTACTAGACTGATAAAGACGTAATAAGAATAAAATAGTTCCGTCAGGTTCTAAAAGATTTTATGACTTCAGTACCTATTTAACTCCGTCGGTGAGTTGGGTGAGAGTCGTAAAGTAAGTCTTTACATAGCCGTATCGCTGTAGACACGTGGCAGTTCCGGCATCTCAACTACAGAATATATTGCCTTTGTACTTGTTTAAATTTTTCATTTCGGTCCCGGAAAGGTACTTGTAGTGCACTTAGGTGCTGCTTGATGTTATTTCAGTTAATAATATAGAACAAGTCTACACCCAAAACCGACAGTTCAAACTATACTGGGGTTTTTTGAACTTACGCTCAAATTTGCTCCTGAAAATTTAGGAACTGTAATAGGGCCGAAACTAAAACATGTTAAATAATAAAAATATTTTTCTCACAAGGTAGATACAATTTTAGTTAGGTACAAAATACCTGGGTAAAAACTAAGAAGTTTCTAAAAAATTCCTTAGTGAGAGCTGGAGTCCATATTAGGCTCAAAGCCTTTCGGACAGATCTCCAGGCCAAAAAAGACGAAACATAAAAAAAAAACATTAAATATATAAAATGCAACAGTACCTCCAGAGATAAGAAAATGTAGAATAATCGTTTATTTAACAAAATAATTAACAATAAATAAGATCAAAACCTATCTAAGGTAAATTAGTGTAGTTGTAGATTGTATGCAGTAGTAATAAAAAACATTTTTCTAAATAATAAAAATCATTTATTTTTCTCTCACACAAAATTCAACAAGAATTTCCTACCGCCTAACACCAAAATAATTCTCATGCAGTCCTTAATAATCCCAATAATTGACTATGGTGATGTATGTTACTTCGACCTGAATGCAGATCTCCTCAATAAACTAGACCGCCTTCTTAATAACTGCATTCGATTCATTTTTAATCTCCGGAAGTACGACCACGTGTCAGCCTTACGTTCCCAACTAAAATGGTTGCCTATTCGCCTACGTCGCAATCAGCGAGCACTTACCTTCCTATTTTCATTTCTTAACTCACCATTTTCTCCTACTTACCTTGCTTCATACTTCCGTTATCTGTCCTCTAATCATGACAGAAACCTTCGGTCCGAAAATAATCTGCTGCTCTTATGTCCCTCTCATCATTCAGATTTCATGAACTCTTCTTTCTTTATCCAAGCGGTACTACTCTGGAATGCCCTCCCACTCGAAATCAGGATGTCCACAAACCGTTTTACTTTCAAAAAGAAGTTACACAATCTCCTTCTGGGTGAAACGGCAGAAAGTTCCAACCGATAGCTGTTTTACCTTATATTCGGGTTATCATAGTGTACGAACGTAATGTATTTGTGTCAGTATATATATATGTATATATGTGTATGGATGTGTATGTATGTGTATGTATATGTATGTGTATGTATATATATGTATGTGTGTGTATATGTATGTATATGTTTTTTTTTTGTGTAAAGCTTCTTTCCATTGATGATGTTACCTCTGTGCACCACCTACCTTACAAGATTTCTACACCACCCTAAGGTTGACTGGAAGAGAATGCCTTGGGCATTAAGTCCGCCAATGTACAAATGTGCATGAAGTTTTAAATAAATAAATAAATAAATAAATAAAATTACAAAAATCTGTTAAATCAAAACATATACAGAAAATTCCAGAAAACAAAAGATCTGTGTGCGAGACTGATTTCCGTACTAAGCACAACCTGTTTGACAGAATAACCGGCCTCTCCTAAGTCCAGAAAAGTAGGTAAAGAGGGCTTAATAAGTTTAATGGTTTCCATTGGTACATGTGAGATGAATCAAACGAAAAAGTTTGTGTGATTATAAATGTGAGTGAGTAACATTTCATCAGGCTGATGATGAAATGTGAGTGAGTAAGTGTTGTGTGTTTGTATGTGTATGTGTGTGCGTGGGGGTGGTGTATATATGTCTGTATGTATCTTTGTGTTTATGAATGTGTCTGTCAGCTACCCCTCGAATGATGAGAACCCGATTCCAAGCCAACTTATCCACCAATAAGATCTGAATGCTGAGCCAATGTGTTCACATGTCTAATTCAATCAAGGAGGCACATATGGCAGTTTATCAGTCTCTTCATAGTTTAAAGATTTGAGCTAGTGTGAAACAGTATGCTTGCATTGGAATTTCGAAGAGGAGTAAATAATCAACCTTTAATTTAATTTATTGTAAAGGTATCTTCCAAGAAAGCCGAAAAATCTGCCAGAGAATGCTGTGCTGTGAATTTCAGTCGGAGGACAAACTTTATTTTTGAGGCACTTGTTAGTTAAGAGGCATTATATGGAAGTAGTGAGTGTTGCTTTAGGACAGTGTGGAAGATAAATGATTGCCGAATCGTGAGTATTTCTGAAAGGCGATAGAGGTCACGGGTCAGGTGTATGAATGGCAAAGAGTGACCCACTTTAAGAACCGCCCTTTGAGTTTTTTCTACATTTATAATGTAATTAATTGTCGACCCTTAATAATATGGGTTGACATAGTGAAGTATGAACCATTTCAAGGATTTTTTTGTCTGCTATGTTGCGAAAATTTTAAAGAACAAAATTAGTTTCGCTTTCTAGAAAACAGTAGGTCAATACAGTAGTTGAAACTAAGAGTATTATCGATAATAATGCCGAGATATCTAGCTTTGGTGGTGCTTTCTAGTTGGCCGCATGCACAAGACTGATGGTCTAAGCAATAGTAGGCCACAATACTGTGATCCTGTGCAAGACTGAATGGAGAATTTTTCATTATAAAGGGAATGTATTTGGTTTTATCTACATTAAGCGTCAGCCCATTTTTCCCGAGCCACGAAGACACTGCATCGAAGCCCATCCGTGCGAAAGCAAGGGTTTCTTTCCAATTTTCTCCATGAAAGATCAAGGCAATGTCATCAGCAAAAGTCACAATTTTGCCATTCTTAAGTTGTTTATTACATAAGTCATTAATGTAGGTGAGAAAAAGCGTAGGACTTTGGACCAAGCACAATGCCCTGCGGCACTCCAAAAGCAATTGGCAGGTCGTCGCTAGTGATTTCACCAACCCTTATCATTTAAATCTCCCGGTCAAATAGTCTGAAAATAATTTGTGTTGAGTACTACGGATTCCAAGTTTCTCCAATTCGTTCAACAAAAGTGGGACAGAGACCGTGTCAAAAGCATTCGCTGGATCTAGAAATATAGTAATTACTTTCTTTTTTATCCAAATTGCGCTCAATATGGTGAGTTAATTCATAGACAGTATCTGTTGTTGATGTACCTGCTATTAATCCGAATTGCGAGTTAGATAAAAGATTTTTAGTCTCAAGATATTCAACAAAACGTTTCTTTGAAATTCTTTCAGCCAATTTAGAAATTATTGAAAGTATGGAGATAGGTCTGTAATTATTGACACAGCATCTGTCACCACTCTTGTATACAGTAGTTTAGTGTGTGTGTGTGTGTGTGTGTGTGTGTGTGTGTGTTCGTGTGTGCATGCCTGTGTGTGTGTGTGGGTGTGGGTGTGTGTGTATGTGTGTGTGTAATTTACTTTTGCATAGTATTTAATGTTATTTATACTTATTATCAATTAAGATTATATTACGTATATAGGTAGGTAAATTCACATTCTACTTAAACATGAAAACAAATATATATATGAACGGTCTTCAGCTCAAACTGCTTTAAGTAGCTGATATTTAATTACCAAGATTGCCTTAACAAGTTTCTCTGATGAGATTACAAGCGAACGATATAACTCGTTAATTGAAGTACCTGTAATTACCGTTGGCACTCGTGAAGTAGGTATATATTCTAAACGGCGACGAACTTAATAGGAATAATGTGAGTATAAATGGGAAAAGTTAACTCATTTAGTACCTCCTTCGCGTCCGCGAGCCGCGATCTCGCCTCTTCCAGACGGACAAAATTCGCTCTGGTAAGTACTTTACAATCACCCCTTTTTGCAAAATTACACCTCCAACGTGACTCGTGTACTAACATGAGAAGCAATCAACGACGGCTTCTCTCCCAGCTTTCTAATACCTTAGTTTTATTTTAATCCTTTTCCACTGTCGTGTCGGATTAACTGTACATAACAAGTTTCATATGTAAACACTACGTTCTAAATAACTTTACAAAGTGGGATAGCATTAGCATTCAGCTTCGAAACTATAAGTAAATAATAATATTATAAAGTAAATTTGCTGGTAGCAAATTGGTTCTGGAATGATTGATTCGAGTTTTATAATATATTGCTGTTTTAAGAAAGCACTCGTTTTGAAGCAACTCTTTCTAATGCAGTAACTTCGTCTCGAAATGAAAATGGACTTTATACATAGTTCAGCTGTTTATTTGAACGTATTACTTTATAAAAAGTAAATAATCTTAATTGATGTTGTCCAAAAGCAATTTAAACTTACTGAATAGGTTCAGTATTAGATACAGAAAGTATTAGAGTCATTCAGCCATTGAAATTCATTCTAATAAGAAATTTTTGGTATACTGTAACTAAATATCTCTATACCAGATTTCTAGACCAATGAATTGTTTATGTGCGTTTGAGTGGATCCCTGAATAGATTAGATTCACCTTTAGTCCCGCAGAAGGTTTCTATAAACACATTTTTCAAAGTTTAAGCCGTGCAAAATTTCTAATATATGTCTCTCGGTTGCTTATTATGATGCTGTTACAGACTACATCATTCATATTGCATCATTCATATTCCAATTCCTTTAAAAAATATTGTATTCTATAATTTACGTTAAAAATATTTTCAAGCAACAAATAATATAACTTAAACTTCATAAAATTTGTTTTCTTAAGAGAATCTGCTGCCATTTTCACTCAAAAACTTCCAACATGCAAGACAAACAAACACCATCAGCGAGTTCCTTTAACCCGATTAATATATCGTCATCCGTTATTATAACCACGAAACCATGCTATATCGGAACAATTTCCAGTAGCCAGTAAAAAGCCAGTAAATATTAGTATAATGAAAACAAAACTGTACATTCAATTGTTAACTATGAACCGCGTTTTCGGTGTATTGTGAATTATAAATATGACTCAAATTTAGTTTGGTCTGTTTTCTTTGTGAGCGTAAAATATCCGAGACTTAAATTATAAAGCGAGCGGGCGAGCGGCTTGTGTGTACGCACTTGACCCTGCCGACCGATGAAAATTTAACGAATGACCGCCACAAAAGGAAATTGCAGCCACGACATGGAGGCAGATCGTGTGAACCCAATACCTTGTGGCATCTGGGAAATGGAAAGTGCCGTTGTGCTACGAGAAATCCTGATATATAAACAGTTTTCCATATAATAGCCTGTCATTTAATATTTATTCTCACAAATTGTTGGGGGTGAAACACCTGTAATTGTTTATGATGAGGACGTTTTCACTGTGGATCAACTTTTTCTGGAAATAGAAAAATCCATATTAAAACTTTAAACAATCACAATCACACCTTTATTAATTCCAATAATATACTATTTATATTTGGGATCGGCTACTAGTACTACTACTACTGCTTTCAATGTTATTTTAATCTATTTCTTTTTCTATTTTTAGCTTCACCATTTTTTATGAATGTTAAAATCATAAATTTTACAGTGAAACGTACCAGTATATCTAATTGATTATAAATAATAAATAAACACTAATCAAGTTTACCGAAACAAGATAGAACGATGCTTTATTAGTCTCATTTTGATTCGGTAAAGAAACCTGAAAAGTTTATTTCGGCCTAAACAGCCGTGGGATCTAAAGGCCTGCCGCGGCACGTGACGCATCAAATAAAACCCCACTTAATTCACAGATCCTACTGGTAAATTTATGCCGCGCAGTATCTCTTTAATGCCAGGGCCGTGACAACGCGTACATATCAACGTCCTTTCACTCAAAACGAACACGACAAGTCGTTTATATCAACAATCGAAGAGCCAGCCTGGATACATCTGGGCTGTGTAATTACCTTGTTCGAATTGAAAATGGCTTGGTGCTACGCATAAATATTTATTGTAATTACAAATTATTGTAGGAATGTGCTACGGGACGGGACCGTGAACAGATTGCTAGAGTTTACCATGAGAAATATAATAACATTCAAATATATAGAATGATTTTGTATTCTTATTAGTATTTTAATCCAAGTGATCAGAGGCTATATTGATGTAGCTTCATCGATATACATATACATCGCTTGTTTATAAATATTTGAAAGTAAATATGTGAAACGAAAAACATTTAAACGCTTTTGTACGAGCATACTAATATCCTTCTATTCTTGACACAGAAATCTAATAAACCTTCTAAGGCTTATTGCCTTTAATACAGTGTTACAATGGGAGAGGATTATATTACAGATTATACTAATAAACCAACTAACATTTTAAGACTACAATCCTGATAATTAAATCGAAACCAATAAAGGTATCGTACAAGTATACACATAAATATCATCTATATAATAAAAATAAATGAGCAATTCTTGTACATATTAGGTGTATGAACTTAATCTCGATTTTCTTGAAGTTTAGTATGCAAGTGCTTCCGGGGGAGCGGGGGGGACTAAATCAATCTAGCTTAGATTAATTTTTAGATAATTTACAGAGAAAACGTATGGCCTTAACCCTCTCCTGAGAGGAGACCCGAGCCCAGCAGTGGGACATTATGGGTTGATGATGACAGAGAAAAACAAGCAAAACTGAGTTATCCAGGTACTGTTGTATTAATTATCATGTTTAAATCTCAATTTTAACATTGAACGAACTATAAAATATTTAAAAACCTTGAAAGTTTATATTCATTTTAGTATATACATACATGAGTTCATATATACATAAATATAACCTAAGTTGTACATAAAATATGACCTATAAACCTTACTTGACATGAAAATGCAAAGTAAACGTTTATTAGAAAAAGAAAAAGTCTAGAAAAAAATTACTACGACAAAAAACGTAGTGCTGAAGCCCCATTATGCTTTGATTGCCATATTTATACATATATTTTTATGTAGTTTAATGAAAAATTTGTTAATATACATAGTAAATTCAAAAACTTATTTATATATTTACTTCAAAAACCAAGTATTTATATATTTATCCCTCGAGAGAGTCCATGTCGAGGCGTGGATAATGCCAGCCTGTTAATTTGTTGTTGCAAAATACAAGCCAAAATAAAATAAAACACAGAAGGGGAAACACGAGTACGCCGGAATGGAAAAGTATTTAAACGACTATATCAAACTTTTAAACAACCTTTTCATTTTATATTTCATTCGCGTTTATAGTTCGGTGTTGTAATTACGTTTTCTTGTTTTGTTTTAATTATAATATATTCAAAACAATATACAGAAACATTCTAGCCACAAACAATGTTATAAGGTTAAGTAATTAATCAAAGAAAAATGAATTATGTGAGCGTTAAATGAACACAACATAGGACATGCAAAGCATACCTAAGGTTAAATCTATAATCCAACAAGTTCTTAGGAGACCTTAATAAATAAAATCATGTATTATATTTTATTATATTTTGAGGATTGTAACCTTTTCTGCGGTTAATTTTGTATTATTTTCAATAATCCCTTGGAGCACCTTAGTGATATAAGCAATAGATAAAGCAGAGTGGAAATAATCATTCTGTGCGACTTCAAGGGGTCAAATTGACGATAGTATTCTGGCTATTAACGAGTTCAATCGATCCACTTGATGCAGTTTAGAGTGAGAAAGTCGACACTGAAACTAAGATTGAAACCAAGTATTGCATATGCCTGACTGAACTAATGCTTAATAGAGTTGCAGACAAGCACATCAAGGTTTATCGAGGCATATTTTCCCATCTCCTCTAAGTGACAATATGAAATACCTAATAATAAAACACAATAAGGCCCCTCTTTGTACTACTGTTGTTTTTCTTACATTCTGAATTTCCTATTAGATGTGCTATAAATAGTCCCTTACTGTACTCCTTAACATGCCACGTGGAACCGTCTGATTGTTAGTTTAGGTTTGTTTTAAAGGTTAAATATTTATTCACAAAAGTAAAAACGATAGGCGTGTAAATTGCTGGTAAATAAATATTTAGATTAATTATTCTTTAAAAATAAAACAACACCAAATGTCGTCAGAAGAAATGGAGGTAGATAGGAATAGGATTTACCCTAAAAATAAATGAGTTTACATCAATTTTATAAGGTAAGAAGAAAAAACAAGTCTCTGAACGCAGTTTACCAAAGTAAATGTAAAGACTTCACTGTAGGTTTATCAACAGCCTTTTATGGTGACCGTTTTCATATTTAGTTATGTGGTTAGACACTTATTTCTTAACTTAATACTGATCTTTATATTCAGAAAAGTCAAGCTTTTCTTAATAACACTGTCTGCAAGATACAAGCTGTCTATCTTGTTTGCATGGTATATTTACATGACAACTTCCTATCTTATTCTTATTTTGGTATTAGTTTTATAAAGAAAAGAAAATAATAGAGAAAGGGAAGAAAATAAAGTTACTCTGTAACATATACTTAAATAAAACGCTATATTCGCAGTAATGGACCTTTCGTTTTAGATTTAAAATACAGAACCATTTATCATGCGGTATTTGAATTAAAGCTTTCGTCATTTTATTATATAGTAAATTTATGTATTGAAACTTGTAAGTAGCCTGTAAGTTTTATACTCAAAGAAGTACAAAAATACATTTTGGCTAACTTAATTTAGTACACAGCAGGAGGAACTTGGGAAGATTAGGTGGCACATCTTAGGGTTATGTGAAGTCCGAAGAGAGGGGGAGGATACCATAGTCCTGGACTCAGGTCACCTGTTGTACTTCCGCGAGGGAGACCAACGTTCCCAAGGTGGCGTGGGGTTTCTGGTAAACAAGTCGCTTTCTGGCAACGTTGTGGAAATTTCCAGTGTTTCGAACAGGGTAGCGTACCTCATTGTCAAGCTTACCGAGAGGTATAGCCTCAAGGTAATACAAGTGTACGCACGGCTCACTCGGACAATGAGGTGGAGGATATGTTCGATGACATATCGAGGGCCCTCCACTCCACTACTAAAACCCACTATAACGTTGTTATGGGTGACTTCAACGCCAAAGTGAGAGTACAAACCTGCGGCTAATCGGTAATAGGATCCCATGGATTTGGAAACAGGAATCATAGGGGGCAAATGCTCATCAACTTTGTCGAGCGGGAGGGGCTGTTTTTGATGAACTCATTTTTTGAGAAGCAGCCCCAAAGAAAGTGGACGTGGAAAAGCCCCGACGCTATGACCAAAAATGAGATCGATTTCATCCTGACGGACAGGAAGCACATATTCAGAGACGTCTCAGTGCTCAATAGGTTTAACACCGGTAGTGATCACCAACTAGTCCGAGGTTCTCTGAATGTCAACTTCAAGGCTGAACGTGTCCGCATGATGAAATCCAGGCTCCGACCAACTCTGCTCCAAGTCGAGATGGGATCTGAAAAATTCTAGTCAAATCTGGAAAACCGATTTCTTGCCATGGAAACCACAAGAGACCTAAACCAGAACCTTGAAAATGTGGTTCGAATCCCCAGGAGTGAAGATACGAGATTTTGCCAAATGCAGCGTACAGGCACGAAGTCGAAATTTTCAGAGAGGACACTAGGGTTAATGAAGGAAAGACGTAAGAGCCCGCCAGTCACTTCATCGGCAAAGCGGACACTAAACCGAGAGATTAGTAAGCGTGTACGACACGACCTCCGATGCTCCAACACTCTTTTGATTGAAAGAGCAATCGAGCAGAATCGGGGGTCAAAAGTGTTTGTGAAATCTCTTGGAAGAAGCTATTTGACGACGCTGACCACACTAAGCGGAGAAGTCGTTGCTTCCAAGCTGGCTGTCCTTTCGGAAGTAGAAAGCTTCTATAGCGATTTGTACGCTTCGCATGCATCTCGACCTGATCCCGAAAATGAGGACCCTCGAGCCATATTAACACGCCACTTCACCGAAGATCTGCCAGAAGTCAGTATTAACGAAATCGAGATGGCTCTTAGACAGCTGAAAAATGGAAAAGCCCCTGGAGAGGATGGCGTTACTACAGAGCTGTTAAAGGCTGGAGGTAAACCCGTATTAAAGGGGCTCCTAAAGCTTTTCAACGCTGTCTTGTTCGAAGGGAGGACTCCAGAGGCGTGGAGTAGGAGTGTGGTCGTCCTGTTCTTCAAAAAGGGAAATAAAACCATGTTGAAGTACTATCGGCCCATTTCCCTCCTGAGCCACGTCTTTAAGCTGTTTTCAAGAGTCATCACGAACTGTCTTGCGCGAAGACTCGACGAATACCAGCCACCGGAGCAGGCTGGGTTTTGAAGCGGATATGGCACCATAGAACACATTCACACAGTGTGTTAGATAATACAGAAGACCGAAGAGCCTCTGTGTCTAGCATTTGTATACTATGAAAAGGCCTTTGACTCGATCGAGATCTGGTCTGTTCTGGAGTCCCTGCAGCGTTGCCAAGTAGATTGGCGGTACGTCCGAGTGTTGAGGTGTCTCTACAAAGACGCTACTATGTCCGTCCAAGTACAGGATCAGCATACAAGACCCATACCATTGCATCGAGGAGTGAGGCAAGGGGACGTTATATCCCCGAAATTATTCACTAATGCAATGGAGGACTTATTTAAGACGCTGCACTGGAAAAGGCGCGGTATCAACATCAATGGCGAATACATCTCTCACTTGCGATTAGCAGATGACATCGTCATCATTGCAGAAAAGCTGAACGACCTCGCTGACTCGTCTGTGCGCATCGGCCTACGGATGAACTTCGACAAGACCAAGGTCATGTTCAATGAACATGTACTACCGGAACCGGTTGCGGTACATGGTGCCTTTCTCGAAGTTGTTCAAAAATATGTATACCTCGGGCAGGCTTTGCAGTTAGGTAGAAACAGCTTTGAGGACGAGGTGAACAGAAGAATCCAGCTAGGTTGGGTAGCGTTTGGGAAACTTCGTCAGGTCTTCTCATCGTCGATCCCACAGTGCCTAAAGACGAAAGTCTTCAATGCGTGCGTCCTACCCGTAATGACATACGGAGCCGAAACGTGGACACTTACGGTTCTACTGGTCTATAAGTTAAAAATCGCTCAGCGTGCAATGGAGAGGTATATGCTCGGCGTTTCTCTAAGGGATCGCATTAGAAACGATGTGATCCGACAAAGAACCAGGATCATCGACGTAGCCCACAGGATTAGCAAGCTGAAATGGCAGTGGGCTGGCCACATTTGCCGAAGAACCGATAACCGTTGGGGTAAACGAGTTCTTGAGTGGAGACCGCGTCTCGGCTTACGTAGTGTAGGACGTCCACAAGCCAGGTGGAGCGATGATTTGTGCAAGCAGGCTGGCAGGAGCTGGATGCGAGAAGCCATAGATCGAACTAAGTGGCGTGAAATTGGAGAGACCTATGTCCAGCAGTGGACAACGATAGGCTGATGATGACGTGATTACTCTAAAAGTATTTTTTAGTTACAATTCAGTTTAAAACTGTGCTAAAAACCAAAACACACAGGTATTTGGACACGCATAATGGATGTAACAAACAGTTCTTCATAACTAGTTCAAAAATTATGTCTACACCCGGAAGAAATCAATTTTTCAATTTTTTATTAGAACTAATGGTCGCCCAGTGGTCTCAATTCGAACATAATTCATTTAACTTTTTAAGTTAGAATTTTGTTATTGTTCTTTTGTCATTTCAATCAAAGATTTCATCTTGGTTTCATGTGACATTCAGTAAGACTAAGGACATATAATATGAATCTCTCCCAGTTTTACTTTAACCAACAACAAAATTTTATTCATTGGTATGTGTGAAACGCATGGTAGTATGTGGTAATGTAATGTTGTTTCATTAATTTCATGTATTTTTAAGCATCATTATACAAGAATATTAGCATTCTACTTTCTTCCTCTAAATAATCTTTAACTGTGAAAAATTTCTTACTGCTCCAATCGCCTAATTTTCGTAAAAAGGGGTACAAAGTTTTAGCTTTACGTATTAAACTTCACCTCGACACTAAATTCATTTATTTCACACGGCTTTTGCTTAATAAAATACCTATCTCTAACTGAATCAATATTTGCACTTGTTTTCGTGCGCAAAAAAAAATATCCAAATAACATTTGCCTGGCACAGACAATTCAATTGAAAAGTAAATGGCTCTCATAGTTAAATTAACAAAGAACAATGAGACGGTTCTATTTCGTACTGCAAAAAACATACACAACGTATAAATTAGGTACAAGCCCAAACGAAATTATTTCTCAATCTATACAGTATACATATTATGTATGTTTACATACATATTGTAAATATGATATACCTACCTATTAGTTACTATATGTGTACATATGTAATATCCGATTGAAATTATAAAAGTGATTTTTTTCATAGTTATGGGTGTTAGTTACTCTTTCGCGCAAAAATAGTTCAACGGTTTTACATTAAACTTTTACCTTATATATCTTACAAATCAGAATAACTCAAAAGCTACATTTGCCGCTATAACCGCCATAGACGCGGGCAGAACCGCTGTCAAAAGCTAGTTTCTTATTTTATAACAAGGCTCACTTGCAATCGCGAAATTTCCAGTATATAAACTTTTTGTATAGCATTATAGTTTCGATTTTTAATGAAAATTATTAGAGCTTCATTCAAATAAACCTTAATGACCGTGGAAGACCCATGTTTCGGCACAAAATTTGAATAATCAACCGATGAAATATCACTAGTGGACAGAAAATTAGTGCTAAGCAGTTCTCCCTGATTCTAGGGAAAAAGCTCTAAAAGAGTGACAAATGAGGAGTAGACTCTAATCTCTCTAGACTCTTTTAGGAGTAGTTGCAGTTATCTATAAGGGTCGATAGATACTTCTCAATAAGGTGAGTCACCTTGTTTGGTCTGGCCGTTTGCCATTAAGTGTGTACTAATCCACCTGCTTGTTAATATATAATGTAGCATTAGTATTCTTAGTGAATTCGTTTCCTTCTAATGTTAAGCTATATATTGAACAACAATGATAGACTGTTGCTAAAGTAAATAAACAAAATTTTCTATAGTCTACAACTCTATTTGTAACTTAAATAAAATGTTAATGAGAAGTTATAAATTAAATAGATTCTCTGTCAGCAATTAATTAGTTTACTTGTGTATAGTGTACCAAATATTGTTAAATTTATAATACGAATTGGATACCATTTTCGGTATGAATAAACTACAGCTAAATCCCTCATTCATAAAGATTGAAAATTGAACTAGTGATCTCATTATAAATGTTGTTTCAATTATAATTTATACTCTCGATTGTAGTTCTAGATACGTTCTAGAATTATTTGACTAAAAGACTTATTTGAACATATTTCACTATTCCATCCACCTAAATCCTGACCCGTTTCACCCTATTACATTTTCAAGGGTTGCTCTGTTTTGTTATTATTGTAGTTTCGTAGTGAAATCTGAAAAAGCCTATTGCAGTTTAAACTATGTGGTATATTAAAGCATATTTGGAAGTTCAAGAGCCAAGTTCAAGCCGGATCACAAGGGATGTTTCGATTGAAGTTATACTCCACCCTCACGGTAAACCGATGTCAAGTATTATTTTCGTCAGTTTTAATCCTCACATGAAGACCATATCTCTCTACCTCATACTCTGAAAAAGACTTATGGACAAAATGAGAAGATAAGATTAAAAACGTGTCCATAGACGTAGAAAGCCACAGTTGTCACTAGTGCTTTTTCAATTTTAGATGTACCAACATTTGACTATATCCGATTTGATTCCAACGGATGCTTTGTGATCATAAATAAATAAAGATTTAATTAAATTAAAGTATAATGTAGTTTAAATAACTCTAGCCTTTAAATCGTCTCTTAGAAATTTTGACTTAATATAAAGGCTATATGTAAAACCAATATTTTACGATGGCCAATCATATGTTTACAGTGTATGATTAAAATACACGCATGTACACGAATGTGAAATATATCAAATTTCACAAACACCAATTAAATTTTCAAACGTAGTTCCTGTTACTACTCGTACTACAAAGAAGTACATAGTTATGCATATTTCAAGCACTCATAAGATATCTACATGTAAACACAGATAAAGAAAAGATAAAGTCTAACCTACTGTATCATAATCCGATAAGAATCTGAAACTGAAAATGCCCACCCATTCCACACAATTCGCCGATAAGTCATTCTCGGTGCAAGCAGTTAGACTGTGGAACAACTTGCCTGAGGCAATTAAACAAGCTAAATCTCTGCAAGTTTTCAAGAAGCAAATCACAGAATACTACTTGACAATGTAAAGGCTTCTGGAGGGCGGTATTGGTCATTGTGTGTTATGCAATATGTGTATTTATGACATTATGTCTTTGTTTCTATATATATGTACGTATTCATATAATGAGTGTTTACTGTAGATACATGTATTAAGATTATTTCTTACTTAGGTACACCTTAGACTACCCAAAATCAAATTACACAATATCTGTACAAAGATTGTCTGGAAGAGATCGCCATGAGCAATAAGACCGCCTATTGTTATACCAAATATAGTTTTTAATCTAGTTATTTAATTTTTTTTCTATACTTTGTGATGTACAATAAATAAATAAACTAATAAAAATAATTTTACCACAATTTCGCAATAATCTTATACGATTTATCACAATTTTTTAAGTAGAAAATAAATAGGCAAAATAAATAAATTCACTTAGCGTGAACATTCTTTATAAGAACAAGAAACGCCACGCAATCTAAAACAGTAAATAAGGCAAAATAGTGGCATATCAGCAAAGCCGTCTCTCCACGAGAATGGCCTCGACGACCTTAACACGAAGAAAACAAGGAAAATATAAAAACCTGACCCCTGCAGAAATGTCTGGAATAGTAAATAAGAAACTATGAAACAAGAAGATCGCTGGAGACTTAGCGATGTATTGGAAATCGTCATTTGTTATTTTTTTCTAGTTTCCTAGACAATTAATATTTCCAATCATATAACCAATCTAATGCTTGATTAAAAAACCATATTCAATAAGATTAAAAATAATCACTCAAAGGATTTTCTCAAAGTAATTTAAACTTAAATCATTGTTACTATATTGATTTGAACGGACTATGCTGATTAGTTTAGACACTGTTAGTTTAAGGGATGACAAGCTGATTTTATAAATACATTTTACCGCGGGAGTGCCACGCTTCGGCATGAATGGGCCGACTCGACCGGAGTGATACCGCGGCCTCACAGAAAACCGATGTGAAACAGCGCTTGCACTGTGTTTCACCGGAAGCCCATACCTTAACCCCTTCCCTCATCCCCCTCCCCATCCTCCGAAGGCCGGCAATGTACTTGTGATGCCTCTGGTGTTTCGGGTGTCAATGGGCGGCGGTAATCGCTTAACATCAGGCGATACGTCTGTTCGTTTGCGCCCTATTCCATAAAATTATTAATAATTATATAACCATTAATATATATAATTATATAACCATTAATAATCTATTTTGTAAAGGAGATTAGATAGTAGAAAGTGCAAAAGATATATATTTAACAGGAGATCATAATTATTATTTAGATAACAAACTCACTTCTACTTGTATCCTACTTCACCATCCGAGCAGTCCTTAGCTTTGACAAGTTCCGCTAAGTGGTCGGCACTCAATCAATCAGCAATCGAGAGTATATTATATAGAACTCCTAAGTTTTGAGTTCTTTCTTTGATAACATACTAAAATCAATTGAGTAAATAATAATATATTTAAACAACTTTTCAATTCTTCACATATGTCATTCATCAGCCTATCGCAGTTTACTGCTGGACATATATATATCTCACATACAGCAATATTTCAATTTCGTGTTAAGGCAAGTCTTAAAGTTGCAATACAATTAGCAATTCAAAATATACAATGGTATTTAACCTAGTTTTTCATAAGCTGATAGTAACTAAATGTCAGACAGACAACCTCTGCAGTGTAGGAGTGGAAGGATTCATTACAGTCACGCAGAGCTAAAACACTTTTTTGAACGTACATATTTGTCTAGTCAGTGTGAACGCAAAGAAGTCTATGTATTAATCTATTTAGTGTAGTTCTACTAATCTGCTTTCATATGATGCAACGATGCTTCATTAAATCGAATAGCACTAAAACGATTTTGTGACGGTTTTTTTTTATGGAATAGGGGGCAAATGAGCAGACTTATCGCCCGGTGCGATTACCGCCGCCCATGGACATCCGCAACACCAGAGGCGTCACAAGTGCGTCGCTGTCCTTGAGGGATTGGGAGGGGGTTAAAAGGAAGAGTTGGATTATGGGCCTCTGGTATCCTCACTCACTCGGTGAAACACAGCGCAGGCGCTGTTTCACACCAATTTTCTGTGAGACCGTGGTATCACTCAGGTCGAGCCGGCCCATGCATGCCGAAGCGTGGCTCTCCCACGGTTAAGATTTGAATGTTAATACAATAGTTTATCAATTAATTTATTGATTTGTAAAACTGTACAAGAGATAAAAGTATTTTGAAATATTGTCAAAAATTTAATTCCACAATAGCTTTTCAATTTACCAACAACACGAGTTAATAAGCATGAATCTAATATATAATAAGATCTTTCAACCAAAGGAATTGTATATTTGCTAGATGATTTGTTGTTTCTTGTTAGTTTTGTGTAAACACTCTATATTAAAAGTAAGGCGTTAACGTGTATCGAAGTTCTACAAACTGATAGCAGCAAACTGTAACTTTTATGAAATTCTCTTAGCGTAATTATTATAGGTTCACCTATGTTTTTATGAGATGAATGATCTGTGTTATACATGTACTTAAATTATTTTTTAAAAATATATTTGACTTATGAGTAGTTTTCCGCTATCATAGTCTACGAGACTCACAGTACGCTCAATTGCAAGTGACCAGATTCCACCACCCCTGCCAACGCAGTTCCAAATACAAATAGTACCTATATAACAATATTTTCAATGAGGAATCCTGTGCTTTATCGTACCAGCCTATTGCGATTTGTTGAATTCTGTCGTAATCACTATAGGTAATTTCTACATTTATATGGTGCACAATTTTTTATAAGACATCAGTAGCTTACACATTATAGAAATAAATATCAAAAATAAATACTCACTGTTACATCAAGTATGATTCACAGGTGTAATTAATTGTTATAACTTAGCGATTCAATAATAATCCCAATTTTTTATATATATATTCTTACAGATGGAATTTAAATTAAAATTACATCTATAAGAATATATAATAAGATAAGAGAGATAACTTGTATTAAATGCATGCATACATAAAAATAAAATGGTTTTAAATCCAAAACCGCAAATTATAATAAATGAGCCGACCCCTCTTCTCATCTTCAGAGTTATGAGCAGTTAACGTCTTATCTAATCTTACACACCTAAGCCCATACTGTCCCTCTCGTTGACAAAAACCGACCTTATCTTGCGGTCCCTTCTCCGGCTAATTTCAACGCACTGTTTTCTACCTCAAAAGTTGTAGTGGTGGAAAACAAAATGCCAATAATTTTATTCGTGTTCCTTATAAAACATAAATGGATTGCTAGAATACCCCATTCCTCATACACTATAAAGAAACCATATGTCTCAGCACATTTGGAACATTTGGCGGCGGTAAGCGTAGTATGTTGACCTAAATGCTGTTTGGGGTGGGTGCGATGATCTGAATTTACAAGAAGCTTCGTCGAAGTGTCAGACTAACGTCTAGCTGCGACGTTAGGCTACTCAGATACGATATAGTCAATATTTGTTGTAGTTCTGGGCATGTATGCCAATGGACATCTTCCGATAGAAAAAAATCTTTTTTTTTCAGAAAAATTTGTGTGACTTCCAACAAAGATAAGGTTTAATTGAATAAGAAAAAAATCTGTCAAGAACAAAGAACCCTTTGATAAAATAATGAGCATTTATTCCTGGCTATGGAAGGTCCAGTTATATTAAACTTATTTAAAAATTTACACAAACAACAGTCACACATAATATCGTACTTTTGTGAGTGCTGTTAAAATTGCTATTTATAATTATAGTATATCAAAATTTTATCTAGAATTGGTAAATTACAGAAAGAAATTTCAAAGTAATGTTCCTAAAGGGATGGTTATACCCAGCGCCTCGGAAACAAAAACGGCTAGTCTAGTTTACTAGAACAACCGATCACAAATAGCGTAACTGGATTGCGGTATATCGATCGACTTTCTCCTATTTTTACCAAAAAACAATTGAACTGCGCTGCATTAGTTCCTCAACTTTTCTACTTGTCTTGCACAAAATTTAGTAGCTAACGACCACCCTTCTAATTGCTTAGCTACCTTAGTGTATAAACAGCTTACTTCGTAAAAGGAGAATAATCATATTCATGGTGTTTGCGTTTTGTTGACGTGACTGTGTATCGTGCTAAAGCTCAAGCTTTTTATACTCTTAATCTCAACGTACGCAAATAAAGTACTAATTTGTTTGGAAGGTTTTGGCTATGTTCGCCAGCTATTTTCGTACCTAAACAAATTTTCGTTCGTGATATTTGCTCTGCAAGATTTTTTCGTACGAACATAAACTATAAACGTCGATATGATTTTTATATGTCACGCCCCATTTAGTTAACGATAGAAAAGTAGGGTTATGCGGTATTATACGTGTCGTTATTGGTGCTAATAAAAACATAACCAGCAAGTTGTGTGGCAAACATTTATTACTAAAAAATACAATAAGATAGCTTTTCATAATTTGATGACATGCTTAATTCATCTATATATTAATAAGTGAAGCAAAAACTTTGGACCCCTTTTTACAAAAAATGCACGGACGGAGGAGTATGAAATTTGGCACACTTATAATTTTTCAATAATAATACATTTAATCAACAAATAAAACATTACACACACTAATATGCATTTGACATACTGTTTGTATGTCAAAGTCAAACTTGATTATTCTTTGTCTATATCGTCTTATTGAATGTCAAAAGTAAACTCTTCATCATAATTTGATTAAAGAGGTGTAATAATATTAGGCAAAAGAAACGCCCAGTTCTGACAAAAAAATTAAAAGAATTAAGGTTGAATTTCGCTTTCTTGGTGACCACTAGATTAAGTGAATACATGTTTGAACAAATTCTCAAGTTTCTCATACACATCATCATCACCAGCTTATCGCAGTGGTGTTGAACATAGACCCCTGCAAAAAGTCTGAGTCTCAATCTCATTTTATAATTTTTTAATTATAACTAACAAATGAATATATACATCAAACTCGAACAAAGTAAGTGAAGTAGACTTCTTGGCAAAGGAGTTCGATAATTTGTCTATAATATTGTGAGCCTATAGGGTCAGAAGGTATAAAAAGTGAAACACAATGGATTTTCTCTTCACATAATACTTGCTATAACAAAAATAACGTACAATGAATATACTGTCTGTATATAAAAATAGAGGTGACTAAAAATATAGAATAAAGAAATAGCCATCGGTTTCGTGCAATACTCATACATGGGTAATATTCACCCACCTGGAAATTGTGATAATGATTATGCTAAATCAGACCTTATTACTTGGTTATAAGAACAAAATTTACATAAAACTTTATTCAAAAACGTACAAAAGAAAAATAATTCAGGAAGATTGTATTTCATATTCGAACATACTTTCTCCCCTTTGTTATGAGGTAAGGTTAGGCTCTAATACATTTCTCGTGTGTTCTAATATTCATAAGTTACTACGTGACCTAGATTTCCAACAAAAGTTCTGGTCATATACAGCTATGAATTTACTACCGAATATTCGACACTGCAACGTCAAACTTCAAGGTTGGGTTCGAAACTGGTGACTTTATTGGTTATACTAGAGAACATTCTATTTTGTTTGGCGCTTTATATAGAAAAAGGATTCAATAAACACGTTCAAACCTTTTCGTTCAAACGTAAAATTATTATGAATAACTTTTTTAGAACTTGAGTATGTCTCATGATTTTTAACATAGGGGACCGCTGGCTTCTATTGCACAACAGTTGTTTTTATTTAAACTGTTGGGATATGAGCAAAACGTGTCGACGCAACAAGAAAATTTATACGTCATGACGTGCACCATAAACACTTAGGCGATCACGTCAGTACAAAACGACGGTTGTTCGGTAGCAAAATCCGATTCGTCATAAAAGTATAATAATAGTGGGTCGGGGGTGCCGCAACAACGGCGGTGACCTACCCAGCGCGCGCCGCCGCGGCAGTCTTCTGTCGAGCTTTCTAATGACCCCAGGCGTTCTGTGTTGCGCGCTAAGGCGAATTTGAAGCCACAGGAAACGATAAAACTTAAACGTGATTGAAATTCAGCTTGTTTCACGCGTGGTGAACATTTGTACGTTGGAGACAGGCGCACTTCGGCCTCAGCCCCTCGCTGGAGGACTACGACGCAAAAATGAACTCTATGTCCTTTCGGATAACACAGTTTTGTAATTAGCTGCGTGTTGTGTATGTCAGCGCAAAGGAAAACTTACTGGGTAAATGTATAAATATTTTAAACAACCTTAATCGAAAATAGTTTCATATTAAGGCACTGCTTTTGAAGGGCTTTAATTGCGTTTTCTACCAAATACTGCTTTTAGTTTATTTATTATTTACAAACTGGTTCACTTTTTATTAACTTTTTACGTATGGTATTACGTATGGTGCCACATTCTTTGTGTTTCGGATATTTCGAAGATTTAATGCTTCTTCGAAATATTCGAAACACATTTTTTTACGAATAATATATAAAAATCCAATTGCAACACTTAGAAGTTCCTAATTTACTGAAAAAGTCCTCTTAATACAAAACTGTAGTTTGATATAATTCCATCTATACATTCTGTTTCAGTATTAGATACATATTGTTACAGTACAGGGATTTCCTCTTCCGTATTCCCATTAAATAATATCTATTGTCACATATTATAGGTAGCTTTCTAATATGCTTATACTAAGAAGCTTTACGCTGTGTAGTTTAAGCATATTAGTACACATCCTATATCTCCTTAGTGTATTCAACATACAAAATTTATATATATAAGTAGTATCTCAATGATGAATTGTCTCTTATGCATAATTGTATGTACTTTTTTTAAATACTGGCTTGGGACTTGAGAGATATTTATTTTTTTTCAGGTAAAGGGGGACGATAAAATGTAAATAAGACATTATAATGTAACTATGAAAAAAGTTTTATTCTCAAAGACAAGGAGAAATGACAATGACGTTTTGCAAATTGTTTTACTACTACTGGTTCTACCCTCCGTTTTGCGAGCTCAAAATACCTTGGGGTGCCCTGAATTAATAAAAACTAACAAATGCTCGTGCTATACATTTGAAGACGGTAAGAAAGCTTCATTGTTCATATCTCATTTCTAATGCAAACGTTATATTAATTGAAAATTTATTTTCAGGCTTATTTCTCGACTGTCAAGATACTGCCCCTAAAGACATAAAAAATGCACTTAAGAGTGTGTCTGACATACATTCACTTTCTGTTTTTGACCTCGACGACAACGAAGAATCTCTGGGTCCTCATTTTATTCCTCAAGGAGTTTGCATAAAACATATTCATATGTCTAGAACAAGTATAAAAGATATTGCCGATGATATATTTATGCCTCTAAGAAAATGTCTTGAGACGTTAAGCATCGTGTCCAGCAAAATCAAAACT
The DNA here is from genome assembly GCA_003709505.1 of Hyphantria cunea. Taxonomy (NCBI): domain Eukaryota; kingdom Metazoa; phylum Arthropoda; class Insecta; order Lepidoptera; family Erebidae; genus Hyphantria; species Hyphantria cunea. Next base: position 728,874 of record PKRV01000173.1, on the reverse strand, counting down.
ATACCTCAGAAAGCCTTATCGGGTTTGCTCAAACTTATGTCGATTGACTTTACATCAAACTATATTGAGGAAATACCAAGCTACAGTTTTTATGGTCTTCCGCTTTTGAAATTGGACATAAAAGGGAATGTCATACATGACATATCTGAATCTGCTTTTTCTAGTCTAGAATTAACGTTGTCTGAAATAAATTTGAGTGAAAATAACCTCACAACGTTTCCAATAGAGGCATTTTCAAAATTAAAACACCTTCGATCATTAAGATTATCATGGAACGAAATGTCTTCTTTCCCTATAGTAGTCAGTTCTGATTTAATATCTCTAGAGTACCTAGACCTAAGTTCAAATAATTTTGAATTTATTTCAGAAGACTGCCTCAAATTTTGTCCGTCCCTAACGACATTATCGTTTCACTTTAATTTCATTAATAATATACATTACAGAGCCTTTCACTCATTAGTTAATTTACAGTCACTTGATTTAAGTCACAATAGGATTAAAATTTTAAACCCCAATATTTTTCAGAACAACAATTATTTAGAATATATAGATTTAAGTCATAATCATTTGCACCACATACACGGTTTATTCTGTAATTTACCATATCTCACAGAAATAGTGTTAAGTCATAATAACATTTTGGATGTGCCAATAGACTCTTTTCTTAATTCCAAGAAAATCAATACAATACACTTGGATAAAAATTGTATAGGTAACATTCATAGTGAGAGCTTTAGTAACTTAGGGAACCTTAGTAGTCTTAGTTTAGACTTTAATTACCTTAATCAAGTGCCACATAATATTTTTATAAATAATAAGAATATTCTGAAATTAAGATTAGACAATAATAATTTTTCAGAATTTAATAATGACACTTTAGGATCCTTAGAAAATATAAACGAAATAAAATTAAATAACAACAGACTTAAAGTGATAACAAAACATTATTTTATTAAATCTAAGAAATTGGAAGAGGTATACTTGGACCACAACGAGATTACTTTTATAGAGCCTGGAACATTCTTAGAAATGACTGAATTGAGGTACCTTAGCCTACATTATAATAACCTCATTGTTATAAATGACATATTACCAAAATCAAATTCAAAATTAGTAACACTTCATTTAGAATCCAATTCATTATCATTAATAGGTAATTTTGTAATGCAATCACAAAATAAGCTAGAGTATTTAAGTTTAAAAAATAATCGATTGAAATTTTTAACAAAAAATACTTTTCTCAACTTAAGTCTTGTAACAAGGCTTGAAATGAATGGTAACGACATTTCAGTGATAGAAGATTTTTCATTACAACATTTAAACTCTGCACGCTATATAGACTTACAGTACAATTTATTGAATAATATTACTAACTACACATTTTTCGGCTTAAGTGAGATAGAGGATTTAGATATTTCACATAATGCGATTAGATTTATATTTGATATGGCTTTCGATACTTTAAAAAAACTACGAAGTTTGAGTCTATCACACAATCCGCTTAAAAAATTACACAAGAATATTTTTCAGCAACGGTTGCCACTGAGCTCTCTATATTTAGACAATTGCCAGATACAACATATTGATAATGATACATTCTTAGGATTAAACAATTTAAAAACACTTTCTCTTAAAAATAATTCCTTAAAAGCCGTAGACCTTTTATCTATTAATGTACCTGGACTCAAACATTTAACTCTATCGTTCAATGTTCTCGACTATCTCCCTTTAGAAGCATTTACTCAACTTCCTCTTTTAGAAGTTCTTTACATGGAACATTGCAATATTGAACACATTTTCGAAGGCACATTCAAGCATAATAAAAATATATTAAGACTGAATTTGGCACAAAATATAATTAGTACTATACCTTCTACATTGTTTGAATTGCAGAATTCAGTTACTGAGTTCAATATTAGTAATAACTTTTTAGATTACGTGCCATATAACAATTTTCAAAATTTAACGCGGGTTGAAAGTGTAGATCTCACTGATAATCTTATACCTAGAGTAGAGTTAAGTGGATTTGAAAAATTAACCAAGTTAAAGTATTTAATCCTCAGAAAAAATGAAATCAAAAGTTTATCAGCAAGCAAGAAAGTTGAATTTCCAGATCTTATGTTATTTGATATAAGCTATAACAAACTAGAAAACCTTCCACTCTTTGTCTTTGATATATTTCCAAACATACAAAACATTAATATATCCCACAACGATATTGTCCGTTTTGATTTTTTATTGACTTACAAAAAGTTTGGTATTTCACTAATCAATATTGATCTCAGTAAAAATCCCGCAGTTACTTGGTCTTCACCGAGAAAGCTTGATAATAATACCTTGATAGCCAACTTATATGAACTGCATATATGTGCCACAAACATGACAAATGTTGACGATATAACATTCGAATTATTTACAAGCTTACAACATCTTTATCTCAAATTTAATCAAATAAGACGTCTCTCAGTGAGTCCGTTTTCAAAGTTGGGTTTTTTAGAAAATTTAGATCTGAGTCATAATAGAATTTCTCAACTGAAAACGAGCAACTTCCGTGGGTTAACTAAGTTGAGGACATTGTGTTTATCAAATAATAACATCGAATCAATGGAATCTTTCGCTGAAGAGTTGAGTAATTTAAAACTTTTGGATTTGGCTCACAATAAGCTACAGAACATTCTCAATGAAGACCTCATTAACTTAAAAGAGTTAACAGTTTTGTACTTGAGTCACAATAACATTAAATATATATCGGTAACCGCCTTCAGAAGTTTAAATAAAATTATACAGATCGACTTGGAACATAACAAACTCCAAAGTATACCAATAGAATTGCTAACTTCTGTTGAAAATCATATACAGGAAATATCAATAAAAGGTTTGTAAGAGCTTTTTCAAATTCATGACCTTTTTATGCAACTTATAATAACTTTTAATAATATGGTTGTCTGGAAGAGATCGCTGTAAGCGATAAGACAGCCAATAGTTATATTTATATATATTGTTACTCATTTTTTGTATTATGTAGGCAACGAAAAAAAAGCATTAAATTTATTTTCACAGGCAATGTCATTCTATGCAGTTGCAAAAAAGATAATGCTTGGGTTTGGATTCAAGATCATCCTAAAATTATCAAATCAAATGCAGTTATATGTCATAATGATGAATATCCACGAGAAAAATGTGACGTGCCAGTAATATCTCAACTATCAGTTGACAAACATAAGGACAACTCTGTTTCGGTTTCATGGTTTATAAGAAACCGCACAGCTATTAAAGCGTTACAAATTTTGTATTATGGTGAAGATAGCAATAGTGACGTAAGTATTATTATAGCCATGATAAATAAAAATTTTGAACTTAAATTAAATTTCTAACCAGAATCTATTTCAGGTGAAATCTAAATATTTGGAGAAAAGTGATGTTTCAGTTCATATTCGTGACTTGGAACCAAATTTTAACTATACGGTATGCGTCATTGCACTTTCTGAAGATCCAGTGGACTATGAAGATGAAATTATTTCTGAAGTTAATAAAACTATAGACGACAGTTCAAATTCTACTGCAAGAATAACGCAAGATATGGCATCAGCGATATTGATGCGAAGTTCATCAAACGAATGTGTTTCCTTTAACACGTTTAGGAAACTATCGGTTGTCAAAAATAAACCAATAAAAAAATTTGCGATTTCGTCGATTTTAAACCGTCGCATGGGCCTTATAGTTGGGTGCTCGTTAGGATTTGTTGTTTTCTTTGTCATGGTTTCGGTTTTATTATACACAAAAATTAAAGAAAGAAAGCGAATCGCTAAGTCTGACCCTGCATGGTCAGAAATGAATGATTATCATTCAATGGCAAGTAAAGATGAACTACAAAATTCTATAACAGCTTCTACTGATAACATTTTGTTAGGTATGTCAAAAAATCGCAAACAATCTATAGATCATTTAAATTAATTATAATTATAGGTAGGTAGAGTATACCATTGAAATGAACAATAAATTCTAAATTTGAAATAATTAGTTAAATATTTATATTGTTAATAGATGCTTAAATTTACAAATGTTCGCTTATGATAGCTAGATGATTCATAGAGGTAGCTGGTAGTGCCTACATAGTAGGACCATGGTAAATTAAATATTTTATTAGTATCTTAGCTTAGTCATAGGAGTAATCTAAATTATTAAATAAAACTGTTGGCATGGTTATCAGTTACCTGTGGGTTTTATTCTTATTAAATACCTAAGAGTTTTAATTTTCAGCAATATCTTTGAGAGCTGTAATACTTTGATGCACATACACAAGGCATACTAGACTTAGACCGCATTTTTACTGTACGGTAAAATTGTTTATATACTTTATTTCTCGTATGGAGGTACCCGCCGATTTTTTCTGCCACCCTAACGCTATTGCGTATGCAAATTTTAACGAGGGTCTGCTGAGTGGTTAAGGCGTGAAGGCAGAAAACTCAAACAAAGTCACGTTTACGTTTATAATGATACTATCCGTTTCCCACACTTACACATATGTTAACAGTCAGCGCTGTGTTTCTTAATATCGTAATCTCTTATCACATTCAACATATTAAAAGTGCAGTTTTGAGTGGATAAATAAATAGTTATAAACGGAACCCAGTGAAAGAAAATTTTAAAATATTATTAAACTAAATTCTGAAATTGTGAAAAACGGTAATGCAAACAAAAATGTTATCTATGGTAAAAAACAGCTAAAGACACTATCTATTTTATTTTTAATTTCATGAAATTAATATTCACAATACAGAGATAAAATACAGTTAGATTTTACAATGTTTATAATTCATTAACATTATTTAATTCGCACTAGGAACCTACGAACCGAAAAGTATTATTTTGTTTGTTACGGCTTTTCGGATCACAAAATAGACTATCCGGCTTCCATAATGAGAATGCGAGCCATCAAAGGGTGTTGTGTGGAATCTGAACTGTCCCATGGGCTTCTTTATGTGTTAGTTACCGGTCACTTATTTCTTTCAATTTACTTTGTTCAGAAGTATTTTTTGCTCTGCTGCACACGTGATGAGAATAACGAAGAAATGGATTGTAATAATCAAATGAGAAACACTTCAGTTTGTTTGCAGATAGGTCCTTAGACTCGGAAAGGCATGTGTTTAGAAAACCTTTTGAGGTGCAAAATAAGTGACATTCTCCTTTTGTAAAACGGTGCTGCTTGAGTTTTGTGTTCAGGTAGGAGTGCTTAATAAGAGCTGTTGTACGATCCCTGTTCACCAGTTTAACTATCATGGAACAGGCAATGAATTTAATCAGAAGTACCTTGGAGACCTAATGTTAATGCTCGGTGTTCAATTATTGTCGAGTTGTATTTGTCCTTTATGACCCTGCATTTGTCATTCATTCTTTTACATATTTAATATTAAAAATATTTCTAATGATTCCCAGCTAATAGATCATATGTATAACTAGCTAAGACCCGCGGTGTTAACCGCGTGCGCCGCCGCGGGCCTAAGCTAGTCTTAAAAAAAGTAGCTCAAGTTACTTCTATCATCATTATATGATCAGCTACCTATCAATTAAAAGTCCCTTCAAAGTCGGTCCGGCTATTCCAGAGATTAGCCGGAATAAACAGACAGATCAACAGACAGACAACATTTTTAATAATGGATTGATGTAATTATCATATATGTGCATTTAGTGAAAAGGTGTTAACTTTATATAACAAAGAGACACTTTAATTTTATTTATTTGTACAGAGTATTGATGGTGCCATTTCTATGAGTGTAATTTCCTGAATGAATTTTTTTAAGTTGTTAAAATTGATTTTTTAAACATATTTTTACTATATTAATCCTTTATTTTGTCTAAATTGGGTCTCATTATCATCGATTTTTCATCATGAAATTGATCGATCAATTAAATATTCACATGACAACTTTCTCTTCCAATTCCGCTGCTTGCTATACAGTTGGAGTATGATTACTATTTTCATGTTTTTCATGGAGCGCGGGTGACATGGGTTTACTAACCAAGAGTTACACACTATAGGGGTCATACTTGCTCAACACCAAAAAACAAACCTATGTACTTAGCTTCGCCATAAATATTTTTGCAAAGAAAAACAAAATTATTTACTGTAGGTAATATTTAATACTATAACAGTATGTTAGTCTAATACATTATTACAAAACCGTAAACAATATATAAAGTTTATTTGATGTGGTCTCTATCGGCTCTAATACAATCCATTAAACGTTGAGACCTGTTTTCAATACATCACGCACTCTTTGTATGGGAAAATTCTTCACGGTCAATCACATGAATTGTTTTAGGGAGTCCAAATTATCATGGCGTTTAGAGCAAGCCTAGCACTAAAACTGATCATAAGTCATAATCCAGTGGATAATCGTTCCTTTCCAATCAAGATTGGGTGGATCGAACTTTATGACCCGACGCACAAAATATTTTGCAATATATCGGCGCGAAAATAAGAAAATACAATGCACAATCGTATAAAAAGTTGCATTTCAAATTCAAAAGTAATGTTTTCTTTATTTTTAATTGTAACAGTATTTATGGCCAGACTAAGTATATACCGATAGATTACGACATTTGTATAACTATAATGACATATTACAAGCTATTAAAAAAATTAATACATGGACGAGACATTTTTATTATTCATATTAATATTTCGTCATTGTAATGTATTGTTGTTATTATTAGTCGACTTTATTGATATTAAATAAAAACTATAGTATAATACTGCGAGCTTGTGTACCTGCAATTTAATTGTCCGAAAATCAATGTTGTAAGCGTTTTGGATATCACATTTGTTAACGTGTGCACATGCATAAATAAAATATTCATATATAAAAAAAATGTTAAAATTAAAGTACGAGGTTGTAATGCTGTAAATCAAGGAACTAAAACATCTTTAATATAATACACAATATCTACACAAATTATCAAATCAAACCTTAACATACCATTAAAGACACTGAGTTGGAGACGTCACTTGAGTGGATTGTTGTACAAATTGTCGCCTAAGTGCCCGGGAGAAATGAACTAATGTACGCTACATTATTGACAGTCGTGTCCTCGCAACGCGTCGAGGGGCTTGTTTGATATGTACACTAATTAGATGAAGGTAAATAACACAGGGTCGGACTACAGATGCTTTGAATAATAATTATTTGTTTAAGCTTTTCTTGAAAATTTCATGAGATATAGAAACTATTTTATATTTATATTCTATTTTATATTCTACATTATCTTTAGTTTGGAGTTCAGCCCTACGAAAACATTCGGTTACAGTGTAGTTTATTTCAAAGGACTCAGGTATACTCTGAACATCTTACTATGCTCAGGTTAAATTTATAGATTTACATTATATCATAGGTATTAGAATTTTTAAATGAATTAGTTTTTAATTCAAAAATATTATATATTCATAAATTCCCTGTTTATTTTATACCATTCTCAGGATTATTAATGGATCACGAACGAAATTTGCATTGGTTGCGAAACGTGTCTAATAAACATCATCATCGATGATCGCTTATGACTGCACTGTTGGTTTTTTTTATGTAGGGGGCAAACGAATAGACGTATCGCCTGATGGTAAGCGATTACCATCGCCCATGATCACCCGCAACTCCAGAAGCATCACAAGTGCTTTGCCAATCTTTTAAGAAGGAGTACGCTCTTTTCTTGAACGTTCAAAAATCATATTGGTCCGGGAATACCGCAGGCGACGGTTCATTCCATAGTGTGTTGTGCGAGAAAGTTTCTGGAAAAGCGCAGAGTTGTGGCCTACCAACCTTCTAGATTATGGGGATGAAACTCCTGTCATATAGGATAATGGCGGAAACAGGCGGCAGAGATTAATCTGAACAATCTTTGTAGCATTCCCCTTAGTAAATGGGGTAGAAGATATAATTAGGCGATAGCACACAGCCTTACAGGACATCAGCATTCACAGATATAGAGCCAGAGTATTCACCATCGATTAGGACCTTTTTGATTCTATCTACTAAAAAGATATAATTTCTCGGCAAGCACATAGGAAGGGAGCTACGAAAGAAGCCCTTTCTGCTAGACCTGATCTAAGGCCATCGGCCATCCTTAGTCTCAATCTCCTGTGCTAAGCGATGTGTCAGTTATACTAGAAGATCAAAAACTGATCGACCCTTAAGGAAACTGTACTGCTGATCACTAAGTAGATGATGACTACCTAGATACCGTTGGAGTTGACAGTTCATAAGGGACTCCATCATTTAACACATTAGGAGGGATTTCATCAGAGCCATTTGATTTATGGATATCAAGGGTTAAAAGAGCCAAACGCACTGAGCGTTGGTGGAACTGGATATCCAGCATAGGGCTCTCGTACCGCGGTTTGGTTCCTGTCTCTTGACATCCAAGGTCGAGTTTCACGCAAGGTGTAGTAATTTAAGTAATCGCCACCCCGACTTCTAATGCGCTGAGTGTTGTGTTGTGTGTCATACCTGCCTTACATCAGACCACAGGGCTGATCCTCCAAAACATATAGTCCAATATTCCAGAGCGATCAGACATATCCTATTTTCACTTAGATGAAACCTTAGGTTCTCAGTAGCTTCTCATGTTCTTTGAATACCTGCGTGCTTTTGGAACGAAAGGTAAGAAAAAAGGAATTCAATACCTTAATAACATATTTTAAAATCACACATGCAAAAATAAGTAAAGTTTATTTATTTTTGTTGGATGACTTGGAGAAGATTTGGAATACTTGGAGAATATAACAATTAGACGTGTTTCTTATGACAAGATATTACGTATATTAAATATTAACGTAATATGTAGTTATTTAAAATACATGAATAATAAGTACTGGAAAACATAGCAATATTTACTCCTATCAAACACTGCCATTAATAAATTGGCAGGCGCTTGAAGAGTGAAGCTTTAAAGCGTATGACATAGTGCATGACACTTATTATACTATTTTAAAGAAACCAACAAAAATCAGCCATATAAATTTATGTTAAGTAACTCTTATTTTTAGTTACCTTTCTTACCTGGAACCTAAGGTTTCATCTATGTAAAAATAAGTTATGTCTGATCGCTCTCGGACCTGACTCTAATGTAACGACTTCATGGTACAAAAATAAAAAATATGCTCTACATATTAATACTATATAACAAAATTTCAAAACTAACCCAACATATAAGTGTACCAGACATAAACTTCAAAGAGATGTTAATTTACAAAGTAACAGTTATTAGGTTATTGAAATGTAGGAAAAGTTGTTTAGATAATTATTGTGAGAGTGGTCCATTGTAGTTTGTAACAGAATAGGAAAAAGGAAAATTTAATCCATTACGTTTGTACGTACAATCCTAAAGCATTAGTTTTATGCCATGGCTACTTTTGATGTTAAGTATATTTTCTTATCGCTATAAATGGAACAAAACAATTTGGTTCTTTAGAAGCAAGCAGTTTTCACATTCATACTTTTCTCTTCGTTTAATAAATTGTCATAGTCCTAATCACGGCTTTTGCATGGACACTATTGTTCTATGCAATTTGGATATGTAAGACTATTAACATGAATGTAAAAACGACAACTATAAAAAATGTATATCAATAATTTAATCACTAAGTATCGTAGATCTTGTATGGCTAATAATAGAGGCTTTCATATTTTTACACAGAGTTACTCTAATCACTTGACAACATTATAAACTTGATATTAACATTTCATTTACATTTATCTTTCATAAAACAATGATTACTCTCCTACGGCAATTACGTTCGAAACAGGGAATATTGGCAAACTATACCATTTTTCCTTTCCTCTTGGAAATAAGGAGAACAAAAATAGATTAATGCCGTATTTTTTCTTAAAGCTCTTTATGCCAAGGACAGAATTATAAATATGGGAGAGAAAATTATAAAAATAAAGTAAATGAAACAGGATTTGCGTGTTACCGTAATACTCCTGATATAACACCAAAGCTGTTTAATGGGTGAAATAAATTTGGGCTGTAAACACATACAAATGTTTTACTTACCACACAGTATATTATCCACAATTTATATATTACATTTTATCTTTTGACCCACTGTTAAAAAGATAGTGTAAAATTTTTTAAGCTTTGTTTTAAATAGCTCTGTATACAGCCGTTTCTTTAAATATCGAATGAAAATGTCTTGATTTAAAAACCTAGGACAAGGTTCAACGGCTATTACTAATACTAATACTGCTTAACTGTTACCAAGGAATTAAATTCTTTAGATACAATAAATAATTTAGTGTTTTTGGCCTCTTACAACAGAATTAGTTTAACGTTGAATGTAGTGTGGAATTATATATATAATACATACATATATATTGTCATATATTATGATAATTTTCTAAAACTTTCAAATAGATAAGTTAAAATTACGTTACATATCAGCTTAAAAACTGTGTATAGTGCTGTGAAATATTTTAATAAGTTTGAGGATACTTTATAAAAATACCATGTCATCTTAAATCGAATAGCATAATATTAAAATCTTGAAATAATAAAAGCAATCTTATTCGTAGGCACAAAATATGAGTTTATTTATTCTCTCCGTGAAATCACAAAGTCTCATATGAAATATTCATAAGGGTTTAATTCGTTCACTAAAACGAAATCCTCGGAGATTACTTGACAGATCTACATCACGTAGATATTATTCTATTATTCATTTATACATATTATGGCATCATAATATTGTGCTTTATATACTACGTCGTGCATGCCAATGTAAGTAATATAATAACAGTATTATAACTTGTGCGTAATGAAGATATTAGATATTATCAAACAATGCTACTCTGTGAACTGTACTCGTAGAATTATTATTTTTGGCGAACACTTGAAAATATAGAATTGCAAATTAAATGCCATCAAAAACATAATTTAAAAAAAAGTAGGTCTCGCCACTACGTTTTCTACCATAAAAAGTTGTGAGATTCACGTAATTCCAAGTCCATTAAAGAAATGGACTTGACCATCGCATAAATACATATGTATGTCACAAATAAAACATATTATATTTTATTAAATTACATTTTTTAGTGCAATTGCCAAGTCAATCTCTTTATGGTTCATAATCTTGGTATTACAAGGATCTCATCACTTTTTATGGTAGAAAACCTAGTGGAGAGACTTAGTTTAGTTGCAATGCTATGTATTTACATGGGATTACATCTTTGATTTATCTTCATTCTAAATTTAAAACTTTTATATCTACTAAATGTGCCTTAGAGTTTTGACGATCAGTCAATAAGTCACTTCTTAAGCTACAAATTGAACGAAATTTGAAATATACTGTACATATACAATGCCCGCTTGGTTACTGAAAATTCAGGCTTCTAGATCTAAATCTACAATGCAATAATGGGCGGTCGAAAAGGTCCTGGATCGCTTCGTGAAAAAAATTGTACAGCCGAGACGCATTTTTTTGCTCAACCTGGTGGATCGATAGATAGACCGTATAACAGTTACTGATAACAGTATTATTTTACATTAATTATTTTTAAATTCACATACCATTTCTCTTCTGTACAACATCCTATACAATCCACTTACTCCATGTTACCTGAAATCTCGGTCCAACTTGTTTGTCAAATCGAAAATGCCAGGACATACCACCAAATTTCTTGGCCACTCCTTCTCTGTCCAAGCATTTCGCTTATAGAACGCCCAGCCAGTCGCAACAAGACGTGAGAAAACATTAACTGCCTTTAAGAGACTGCTTAGGGAATATTACTCGAGAAACGTCTTTGTCCCATAGTTTACTTTGCCATACTCGGTTAGGTCAAGATAACCACCTTAATATACCTCGTGCATGTATGGAATAACTATGTGTTTCAATAAATTTTTTTCGATGTATTTTTTCAATCTTTCACACAGCGTGTTGCTATTACCTTATAAAATTCCTTTTTCTACCCCTTTTCTAATACAGCAGGCACTACCCTATATTTCTCTTCCCTGCTCTTTTTTCCATCCCACGGTTGTCTGTAAGAGATTGGCCTTGGGGCGATGTGGCCGCTAATTGTACTTGCCTAGTGTAAGTTTTCCTATTTAAGTTAACCTTATTAATAATCTGGTGCAATGAAGAGATTTATATTGATTATTTCTATATTAAAATCATATTTACATATTATTTACATTTTTTAAACATACATATCAAAAAAATACATTTAAAAATATAAAAAATAGTAGACTTCGGGTACAGGTACCAAGAAACCGGTGTTTAGGGCTCCAAAGAAAGGAACCTCCTGACAATACGAGCCGTGTCAAAGACTGCCTTCTCCATCAGACCCTTGATCCAGCCATCTAACGTGATTCTCTTGAGGTGTTGGTCGAGGTTCTTGGCTATCAATCCTTGAACAGACATAACTATAGGAACAGTGATCACCGAATCTACATCCTACATTTCGAAAATTATAATTATTACTATTAATTTATCTCTATCAAATAGGGGCTAATTATTTCCAGTATACAGGTGTTGGAAAAGAAACCAGCTTGCAACAACTAAGAAAATGCTGGTTGTTAGCACCCGTACTCTTAAGTGTCATATTCTGTTATAGTAAGCCCATCGCTACTACTCTGTGTGGTTATAATTACCATGATTACGCAAACAAACTCTTGTTATCATAGAAATAATTAACGCAAACATTAACTTTCTGGCTTAACATTATGAACAGTAAAACTCTTTCGGAGTTAATGTTTAAAGGGAATACAGTTTTTTTGCTCGGTGAACTTAAAGTACCGAGCACGTCGCGTGCTACTAGTGCGTTATGAAAACTACACTTGACCTGTTTCACTAACCTCCTGAGGCGAGTTCTACTTAAAAGGCTGGTATGATGTCTAATTATAATTCGTGGTAAACTTTCATATTGACATAGAATACTAGGTTAAGTCTATACCACCTGTTTCTCTACAAATTAAATGTATAGAAAACTATTCCTGAAAAGTATAACGTCGTATTTGAGCATATATTTAGACTTTTGAAAATTAGATAACTGCGAGAGCTTGAATAATAATTCATGTATGAAAAAAACATGATGCGATGAGAACCCAATAAAAAAAATATCCGAAAAAAACTTGCATGTACATAAACTAACTATAGTTATTATAAGACCAAATAACAGTATATCATCTGCTACTGAACAGACTAATACCATTGCGAATTCTTCTTAGTGGTCGTTTCACATATGTTATCAGAATTTATACACGACCAACTTCTTGTCAGAATGTCACATCACATCAGCAGCATTTAATATTGTACTACTGAACATAAGCTTCTTTTCCGAAAAAAGAACGTAAATATAAATAAATATTATTATGTATCAGCAAGAGTAATATTGAATTCGATCGGGCCACTCACTTATTTTATAACAGAGACGCTCCTTGAGCACATTAAATAGACACACACACACAAACACACATTTGCTTGCTGATTAAATGTATTAGAAACGTACTTAACTAATCAAAGTAAAGTTAGTTAAATTAAAATAATTCATTAATAGACTATCTAAGACCTTAACTGACTATTTTTTTCAGCGCAATATTTAAAAAAGCTCTCTTAATATTAAATGAATTCCTATTTTCCCTAATATGATGTTTATTTTTGAGATTACAGTGTTTAATTTACAATATATCATAAAACCCACCACTTTCCCAAGAGATATCCTCCTCCGCTACAATATTTACTTCATATCAATGATATGATCGATCACGAAAGCCAGGTTCTTTCAGCGGTACTTATTACTTCTAAAGTGATTTATCAAATAACAACGAAATATATAAATACAACATAAAATAAGAATCGTATTCAAAATACAATAAATTATCACAAATTCGAATAGCGCACTTTACAATCCTATTCAGCAAATCTCCCCTGAGTAATGTGGGTCAGACCCATTTCCGCAAATAAATCCAGCTCTCGAAATAAATAACTACTCTCTCGGTAGGGACGGATCTTTGTCATAGAATATATAATGTATAATAATGTAGTAAGTTTGCTGTAAACTCATTATAAACAAATAATTGGGCCCGTATCAATTCTACATCGTTATACATTTGCATGTTTACTTTCGAGATAATAAGTGTGTTACATGTAAAATGATATGTTAAAGTAATGATCGACTAAAAATATAGGAAATAACATCTCAGTTAGATTTAGATAGAAAACTTTGACCATATATTATTTTTATGAGCAGAATCCAAGAGTGCTGATCGCCATACTCGTGCAGATAAAGCGACAAAGCAGTATTGTGACCCACAGTATGGCGGCCTAGTGACGCTTCTGCATCATTGCGCCCCCGGTCCCGCACTCACCAACGAAACACGACAGCACGAACGCTGTCATTTTACGTTGGGCTTCTGTGCGAGGTTAGCACCACCCTGGACGAGCCGGCCCGTTTTTGCTGAAATGAGCGTGAATCTACTACCTGTAAAAATATATTGCGATCTTGTTGCGAGTATTAGTTACATTGAAAATAGTTGAATGTACATAATGGTACAGTTAGCGAAAAGCTTGATCTTAATAGCAAAAAGAAGATGTCGATGAATTTGTTTTAGAAACAATTAATTACTATTTAAATGGTTTAATTTTAAGATTTGGAAATTAGTCTTAGTATCAACAGCCGCTGTAGTAAACACGTGGTTATGCAAAGAGGATACTTTGATTTAAAACATTTTTTTCCTATTATGAGTTTTAATTTCTCTACCAAAACTCAGTTGAGTGTTATATGAAATGAATAATCGCAAATGACGCAGATGATTATGTAGTGAAAAAACTGTCAAATACTTATCAAAGAAAATTTCATGTACTCATCTATATAT
>PKRV01000173.1:683707-713554 GCA_003709505.1 Hyphantria cunea | reverse complement strand
AATATATAAATGAATATTTGTCTGTATGTCCTTTATAGAATCGTAAACGATGCATTTCATCATGTCATGCTCTTCAGCAAAGTGTTGTGCATGAGCCCACAAAGTTTTCTGAATTGGTACGACCAGCTTTTTTACTGTTTACCTACAGTTTTATTGGTACGACCGCGGCGTTGCCTGCGGTTGTTGCTGTACTGCGGGTAACGCCGCGAGGCTCAGCTAGTTATTTATAAAATATCCATTCGAAACCATTAAACATCAAATACAGGAAAACAAGCGAAGCTGGAATATAAGCTGTGCGTAGCGGCAAACTGAAACAAAAATGGCAACAACTCGTCTAGTGACTCACAATCTTTTTTTACACACAAAAATATGGTTGTTTACAGTCCTTGTTTGTTTTTGGTAAACAATTCACTTAAAAGGCTACAAGCACCAGTTTGTCAAGAGTCGAATAAAATTTTGACCATAATTTTACGAGTAACATATAACTTTTGGCACCATCACAGAGTACATCACCTTTTCATTCTACGGTTTCAAATTTCCATTAAAGGTACAAGTAAATTTCCTGGAAAATAACGATGTTAGAATGTTGAAGACACATAATGCTGCCATTAATTCAATACGACTACGTTAGCATGTGCAAGGATATACACCTATAAAGAAAATCTTATTTTGAATTAAAATACTTTCTGTCCCAGGTTATTCAATATGAAGGATCGCAATATGACATCAAAGTATAATATATGACGGCGACTGGATGGCGCTAGTGGAACGTGCACTGGACGCACCATTTGAAAAATTATTTAGTCGATTTAATTTTATATCGATTATTTGGCTCAAAACACTTGGATTCAAACTAGTAAAATATTGTGACGTTACCCCTTCCGAAGCGACCGCCTTTATAACGAGCTGCGCTGTTGAGACGGCACGCATTTCGAACGATTGCGTCGTGGTGGATGGACCATTGTCTCTCTACAGTCAGTGCTGCACAATTATTTGATGTGGAACGTTATCTCTGATAATTAGTACTATCTTTATTGCGGTGGGTACGTGTACCACTGTCCCTGACAGTCAGTACTGACCTATGTGACCGCCTTCATTGCCATAGTAAGATATTTAACTAATTCTACAACTTTGTTAATTTCCTAGGTTTGGGATATTCTGATTTATTTGAGTTATTGAAATAAATTCTGTATATTGCCATATCTAACTTTTACTTGTAATGTCTGGGCCTAACCCGACATATATTAAACAAGAATTTTATGTTTACAAAAAATCTTTATACTACAAAAGCGCATTAGTGTTTAAGCTTACACCAGGTTACCTGATATCAGTGTGCTATCTCCCCACTTTGGTATAATGGATTCATTTGTATTCCGGTAGCAGTGGGCACTGTAACGAACATCGAGGGAGCTGCCGTTTACCGTACAATTACCAGTGTTAATATTTACCAACTGACGCCGACGACTAATTGTTGCGACTCAGCTCTGCTACTTGCGTGTAACGAGCTAAGTATGCCGTGAGCTATGGTAAACTAGTACGACAGGCGCCTCATCGGAAGTGCTAGGCAATTCAATTAATTCCATACACTATCTATTAGAACTTGTTGAATGTATGTAAGTATCGATACTAAGATAAATTTAGGTTAAAGTTAAAGTTTCACAAAAGTTGTTACTACAGCCTTCTTAATTTTGATGTCCAACTGTGGAATAGCCTTAATATCAGTTAATAATTAACATTTACACATATTGAACTTCAAAGATTTACGTAACACAAATAGTGATATTTAAATGGCAAAAATAAATAAATTGGACCATAAAATTTTCTCATATAATCTGGTTTTAAAGCATGTAACAAAGCCGTTAAGAATATTCAAAATAATACATTAAAGTATCCTATATAGTAATTATGCCCTATATAGTAACTATGCCAACGTCTACAATTAAACTGATGAGCGTGTAAGCTATTCTGACTAAACATTATTGTATTCAACATTGTTTACCTTTCATAATATAAACACTCATCAATTAACAAATTCAAAAAGCTGATTCTAGGCAAATGCCAGGTATAAAACCATAGACAAATAAAAAGGTTTACATTTGAAGAAGATATAGATTTTCTTTGGACGGAATGGCACAAGTTCCAAATTTAAATTTAAGATTTTTGATCTCGGTTCGTATTCAGTGCTGCGATAACTTTGAAAGAATTAGATTAGCATTTGTTAGAGTGCTTTTATATCAAATAATGCATCGTTTCAACGGTAACATGATAAAATCTAACATTATTTGTAACTTAGTCTACGTCTAGCTACTTTGATGGAATATAGCACTCGGTTTATTTTACTAAGAGATAACCGATTAAAGTAAATAAGATTTCACAGCAGTTATGTTTAAAGCGAGTCATATTTTTACTTCTTGTGTTACTTGTTTTAAGGATACCACACATTAAAAATGATGTTCTTTTATCTTAATTCTTTTGATTTATTACATATCAACAAGGTTATAATAAAATGAAGACTAACACTGTTTCTTTCGTAATTCGACAAGTAATAAGACAAGTAGACACAGTTGTTTTTTTACGAGGAGACTATGACATGGGTAGGTACACCCATGAACACTTTTTTTTTCTTTACGCGGGGAATGCTTTACGCACCATACCCTCCGTAGGGAGACGAAGGGCGTGGGTGGGACTCCCGGAGGACCTGGCTACCTACTAAACGGCCTACCTCGGCAAGCAGTAGGAGTTCCAGGAACGCATCGGCGGCTTCTGGAGTCACCTGTGCCGTGCCCCACGGCTGAGATACACCCCGGGGGTGACTAGAGTCACCCCCGGGCAGGACGCTGTCACGCCTCACACCGTTTTATGCAGTTAGACGCGGCACACCGACCCGCCTTAGACGACATCCCCGGCCGCACCGGGGTGTCGCCGGGTCGTTTGCAGCGGTCACATTCCCCCAAGATGTGAAGTTCAAAATCGCTCAGCGTGCTATGGAGAGGGCTATGCTCGGCGTTTCTCTAAGGGATCGTATCAGAAACGAGGTGATCTGACAGAGAACCAGGGTCATCGACCTAGCCCACAGGATTATCAAGCTTAAGCGGCAGTGGGCTGGCCACATTTGCCCAAGAACCGATAGCCGTTGGGGTAAACGAGTTCTTGAGTGGAGACCGCGTCTCGGCAAACGTAGTGTAGGACGTCCACAGGCCAGGTGGAGCGATAATTTCCGCAAGGCGGCTGGTAGGAGCTGGATGCGAGAAGCCATAGATCGAACTAAGTGGCGTGAAATTGGGGAGGCCTATGTCCAGCAGTGGACTGCGATAGGCTGATGATGATGATGATGATGTGACCACAGCGACCCTTAGGCGATGATTGGGGAGCTAACCACCTCTACTGCGTCCCCTACGCCGATTCCTTCGAGCGGGATCGGCCCTCTCCCGATCACGCTCTGTGGATTCCTTCTGAAGCATAATGCCCTCACAGAAGGAGACCGCGGCTTCAAATCCTTCATCACTCGCCAGCATTGCCGCGATCTTATTTTCATTTAAATTATTGATTTTCATTAACTTTTTAGTTTGGGTATAATCAGTTACCATATTAACACAGGATCATCAGCAATTAATTGGCAATATTAATGAGGAACGATATAGTTGGATATTATCCGCTCATAAATTTAATTTATTCAATACTGACTATACGAAAATAATTTGCACTGAATCATATCATCATAGAAGCATATTAATAAATGGTAACTTATCTGCGCATATACAAAATAATGCAGCAATCTTTTCACGAATTCAATACTACGTGAAACTGTTCCAAAATGAAATTACAATATACATATGAGGTTTATTTAACTCTAAATTATGTACATACTGTAAGTTAATCATAGAACAAACCGACTACATCGCATAACTAATTGCTTCGAGGTCCAAACAATTACACGAACTGAACACGAAAACAGTAAACTGAAAATAAATGAAGATCCACGGCTTGCATTCAAAGTAAGCAAATATAAACTTTGCAATTGTAATATGTATTACGTTGATTAATTCTACTGGTGTATGACAACAAAATGGGTTGCATTTTGTAAAAGCCGTGAGCAACAAGAACAGTTGGAATACAGCCAAGTGCCGCGGCCTTCGTTTAAGGCTGGAGGCGACTGACTGAAAATGTCATGGCTTCAATAATTGCTATTGTTTTATTATTGCACGCGGTATATGTACTCTAGCCAACAATTACGTTGCTGAATTAAGTTGCTCTCTTGGACCTTCTGTAATTAAACTACCTGCTACAGAATTCGTTTTCACATTCTGTACGTGATAGCTTTCGCTGTAACAAGTATTTGTTTGTAGTTTATTAGAGCTCGAGGTCACCTGGTGGTCAAATTCAAAATTAAGTTTTAAATATATATTTATTGCAACGATTATTAAATAGACAACATGATTTGTTGTCTACTTTAGTTTTTACGTTATATAAAGTACAACTACTAAATTTCAGGATTCTAGGTTCAACGGTTGAGGCTATGCTTTAATCTCTGGGTATCTTAGTCAGTCACTTTCCTCTTTTATATATTTTATGTAGATAGATAGTCAATAATTATTAGTGATAAATTATTAATAGCTTAAGGATTACCTTTTGCCCACTGCTCCGCTCGCGTATATGTCGGTTATCGTGGTAGAGAATATCCTTCCTCAAGAATATAGATAGTCCGCAAATTACAATTAAATTTGGCATGTCGATACATCTTATCTACATGCAAATTTATTTGTAAGTAGCGGACATACAAATAAAATTACGTTTGAATTTATAATTTAATTTTACTAAAAAAGAGTATATTATACTTTTTTGTTTTTTTTTTAAGTTTTTGAAAATAAATAATTTTACACCGATAGTGAAGCACATTTTCAGAACTAAACTGAAACTAGTAATTATTAGATGATATCGAATTTATAATTTCTGTAAAATTTATGTTTGGTACTATACTAAGGGATTGATACTCACTAACTCCGATAGTAATGAAGCTTTGACTTAGTGTCATTAATGACTATCGATTTTAAAATAATTACACTTTGAAACCAAACAATCACAGAACTATGTGATAAAATGGTATGTAAAAAACTATTCAAATTATAATTTTAGAAACAAAGTATTATTATTTATTTAATTAATTAGTCACAGTAACATTTCTTCAATTGACTTTAAAAAAAGGAAATTTACCGTTTTTTTTTTGTATTTCCTATCTTTAAACTTTCTTTTTATTTGAAAGAGAATAGCTTATATTTGGTACTGTTACACTCATTTTACGAATAATTAACATTCAATAAAGTACTTGACTTGACTTACATATATCCGTGGGAGAGCCACGCTTCGGCATGAATGGGCCGGCTCGACCGGAGTGATACCACGGCCTCACAGAAAACCAGTGTGAAACAGCGCTTACGCTGTGTTTCATCGAGTGAGTGAGGATACCGGAGGCCCATACCCCAATCCAATGCCCCCTATCCCCTCACCATCCCCCTTCCCCCCAGGCCGCCATACTGTGGGTCACCATGCTGCATTGTTCTTTTTCGCATTGAGGATGGTGACCACCACTCTTGGATTCTGCTCATGCTTTCCATCAGGCAGGGCAGAGTCATTTTGGCAGCTTAAAAAAATAAAACTCTAATAGACTGTATCTATTCTTCTTACTGTAATGTAATGTCATTTTTTTTATAATAAGAGGCAGTTTTTTGATTTTAAAAGAATAAAGGAAACGCAATTGCCCAAAGGAAAAAACATTTTTTCTAAATGATTAATTAATGTCAAAATTTTCTGAGAGCAAATGTAAAAAAGAGTACAATACAATTAAAATACCTCTACTCTTGTTTTTCTTTGAACAAACTTGATGAGTTTGTCTATTACAAATTCTGAAATTAGCAGTACACAAAGTAAGGGAACTTGGCTCCTAATAATGGAATGTATTGTACATCATTCAATAACGGCACCAAATTAAGCCCACCAACTAGTCAGGCCCGATACTAACATAACTCACGGGCCCTCCTAGAGCTTTGGGCTTGTTTAAAATAAAGTTGAACTGCTATATTTATCTGGAACAAAAGCAGTAATTCTCTTTAATGGTATCTCATAAAACGTCTCATTCTTCAAAGAAGGTACATGAAGTAAACAGCTTTTACTGTTGAATTCCTTATCTCTAAACGCGAATTAAAGTAACCACAAATTTCAACAAAACAAAACGAGCTACGACAATATTTCACAGCTGATTGTTGAATTTCGTTAACAGTATTATTATTTATTTAAAAAAAATGATGTGAGACACGCTTATATTGACTCTTTTCGGCTTGGAAGGAATCAGGCACGCCGTTATATTCGATGGGGAGGTTTTAGTTGAGCGCAAAGCTTGAGCATATTTATATACACATGAGTTTCAAGGACCTTCGGGAAACCAGGATTAGTTTGTAGGGATGGTTTGTACCTAGTTTTACGGTTACTGGAAACCGAGACGGCGACGTAACGTTTTTGGACAATTCGAAGTCGACATAACCACCCACTTCAATGGTCTTCAACCTAAGAGATAGGAGAAGTGGAAGAATGGAAAAATCATTTCGCTCTTCAGTATCGGGTTACTCGATAAAAAACAACAAAAATATATCTAAACACTGGTTTTCTCTGAGTCATTGTTAAAACTCCAGTGAAAAAACTAGTTTTTTTTTACTCCCAGATCATATAAAAAGAGCTAATTAAGAATAATGATAAAACATAACTAGCAGCGATCACTTGATGTTGCACATTTATCTACAATATATAACAGCAAGAAATACAAATATAGTATATTGTAAGATTAATATCAATAACATCCCATGAAATTGAGTCATTCCGCATCGAATATTCAACATCACATAAAACATTAATTAAACTTTGTAAATCGATAGCCTCCTCTCTAATTTGGTGTTGGAAAATTCGTCAGTATTAGTTTTAATTAAAGGACTTTAAAGGCTTTACATATTTCAAAAGTTTAAAATAGGAATCCTGAAAACATATTTTGAACATGGATATGTAGTTAAATCATTAAAAATATAATTTATGAAATACAACTTTAAAAATATAGTAACTTTCTCAAGATTTCTTTCTGTAATAAAAAATAAATAAATTGTCCGGTATGCTTAACTCTCCTTATATACTAACCAATCGACGCAACTTCATTAAATCTTTTTGCAATCATGCTCAGCTCCTTTTGGTCTGCGTGATGTTAACTATCCTGTCATGGGAACACCAAGCAAAACACACATTTTAAAAAAACCTGAAAATTGATGAAATAATTTCGTAGTCTAGTATATTAATATAATAGACTCATACGGAACCATGTCATTTTTTTTTTGCTAGTTATATTTACAAGTAAACCATATATTTTTAATTTCTACGGTGTATTTCTAAATAAATGTTATCCATGCTTGGAAAAATCAACATATGGATTATGAAGCAACGGGCATATCTCGATATTTTTGCTTCCTAAGTCTCGACTCGTGTTACTATGAATGCTCAAGAAAGGGACACTAGAAGTTACCAGTATTTTGATTCCTATATGCTATCTATTATTACAAGAAAATTAGCAATTTTGCTTACAAATTTGATGAAATGTAATTAAAATAAAATGTGATGGGAATTGCAATGCTGTTACGCCATAACCGGTTAATAACCACGCAATGCAATTTCATGCCGTAAAATTTTATTTAGAAAACGATTATTCCAGGTTGTGACCTTTATTTCCATAAGGTATATGTGGTCCCCTGAGGATCCCATTAAAATAGTGTATTAAAATTGTTAATTGCAAATAAATATCAGGTCCTGATTGCATCGCATTGGTAGCTTATGCAAATGCTGTTCTTGATTGCCGGGTGATGCTGCATCTCAGGTTTGATTCGCAATTGAATTTTTGTTTCAAGGTTGAAGTATTTTCTATGTTAATATGTATTTATTTATTTAAATAAAAGTATTCCTATTTAAGTATATCAGTTGTTTAGGACTCATAGCATGAGCTCTGCTTTGTGTTGTGTGTGTCCGAAATATTATCATTCTTAATCTAAAAGTTGTGAGTTCAACTAGTGCTGCCATTTACAACCCGAATATTTGTAGTTTAAAGCTCAGTGCATCTGTTCTAATAGTGCTGTAATATGAGCTAGATCTGGCATAGAGTAAAGTTTGTTTCTCAACCAACACATTGAAAAAGTTTGAAAGTTGCGGAAAACCCTACGTGCAGAAGTGCTGTACGAGTAACAGGGGTTCGTTGATTATGTGAATGGAAAAATAAGCTGCATGCTTTGTTTTGTATCTTATCATAACAAAATACTTATTCAAAACAAAAAAGTTTTGGTGTTGGATGTTAAAAGACATATCGAAAATATTCTCGCACTCTTATACTGTATAAGCGATTGGTTGGACTGAAGTACTTAAGAGCAAATACTAAGCATATCATTTACTGTACAAGATAATGTATACATACAATAAATATATAACTTCTCTTCACTATATATTATAAAAGTCAAAGTCCTCAGCCGCATCAGTCTGTCTGTCTGTTCGCGATAAATTTAAAAGCTCACGAATTTTATATGGTTTTTGCTTACAGCTAGAGTAATTCTTGAGGAAAGTTTTCCTGTATAATTTGTAATTTTTATAACGATATTTGTTGAAAACACATCGAAATTTTAAAATTTAAGCCGCACAGGCTATATTATATTTTCCGTAATGAAGCCGTGCGAAGCCTTGGCGGGTTACTAGTTAAATATAAAATAATGTTTGTTTGAAAATCGAGTTTTTCGATATGTTTTTAATACTCAATATTCATCAACACATCGCAAAAAAAATAGGTTGAAAAGAATTCTGTGACGTATTTTTTATTCCAGTTCTTATATTTCCAAACTTACACCAGAGGCCGCATTTTCACGGTGAAAAACAAAAGTAGAACAGCACAGCAGTTAGTCAGGTTATGTTTTTAGCATATATTTTTTTATTCAGTTTTTTTTAATCTTTTTACACTTGTTTTGCTTGACAAAGACCCTTTGTTAGGTCAAAAACTAGTCGAGTATCCATGAAACTAGCGTGTAATTACAATCATTAATCCTTCATTTTGAATGTTACTCACGAAGGTTTTTATTGTAACATTTAAACTTCTGCGAGATAAGCAGGGTTAGGAAAACGATAAAAGAACTATAGTTTTGAGACATGTAGCAACAATGCTTATAGTAAATAAATAATGCGTAAATATTCGATTAATGTTTTTATAACGTATTTAGAAATAATGAAGTGGATTTAGTTCTGCTGAAGTTATGCTAAGTAATAAAGTATTGAAAATTTGTTGCATTGGAGGATTTTCATTCTTACTAGATAAGAACATATTAGAATGTTTATATATATTTATTTTGTTATTTATATTTAGGTATTTTCTTCTTTAAGGTGTATATTTTTCTATAATATATATATTGTTATTAATATTAAAGTTTTACTCGGAATGACGAAATTTCGTGAAAAATTACACCAACAGAATGGTTATCACAAGGCATATCTGTAGTCTACTTTGGATTCAGAAGGCTTTGTGTGTGAAATGAGAAGTCCTTATTCTAGTCCCCTAAAGAAAAGAAATTTAATACATAAAAAATAGCAATTAGTAACTAAATTATACTTAGTTTCTAACTTTTCGTGATTAATAAAACAGGTGTCACATTTAGCTCAAGGTACTCTTATTTTTCAGGTAGTAATTAACAGTAAAAAAGCTTATAATCAATTTTGACTGCCTCGCTGGCGCAGTGGTAGTGTAAGCGACCGCTGTGCTTGTTGTCTCGGGTTCGATTACCGGCTCGGACCAAATGTTTGTATGATCTGAAAATATTTGTGTCGGAGTTTGGGTGTTTTAAATGTATAATGTGTATGTATTTACAAAAGAAAGTATTTATATATATAGCAGTCGTCTAGTACCCATTTTTTTTNTGACGTGGTGGAATGCCTCTACGCGCTTCGCTCCCCGCCTGCGGGTACAGGGGTTCGCTTCGTGTGGGACTCCTGGCAGACAACAGCCAGACTACCCACTAAACCACCACGGTGTGCCACTCTGCGCCTGAGAAGGGAGGGATCCAGGAACCGCTTTCTTACGCCATCCGGACCCCTCCCAGCGCCAGCCCGCACTGAAGCGGGCTCCGTCTCCGATGTTAAAAAACTCTCAAGGTGGGCGACGTACGGCACACGCATTACGTCGCCCCCCCTCGCGGGTGGCCTCTAAGCGGATGGGGGGGAAAACCCGTCCCGCCCATCCGCGGCCACACTCAGGGCGGCATGAGGCGCTGGTAGGCGCGCCTCCGCCGCCCGAGTCGTCTAGTACCCATAATACAAGCTCTGCTTAGTTTGGGACTTGATAGCGTTGTGTGTTCTTTGTCCGAAATATTTATTTATTTCTTTAATTTGGAGAACTTTTATTTTCTTGAAACACTTTTTTCAAGAATACAATTTTAATACACAATTCATAATCAGGTCATTCAAAAATAATTGTTTACCGTACCAATAAAACTCGTTTATCTTTATCTAAATCACTATTACCTACAATCGGTCATTGCCCATTAATAAAACATGTATAATAAAAGCTCGTGACCTAACTCCCAGAATGGTTCAGCACTACCACTATCGTGGCTCCAATCTATTTAATATATACGACATAACGGTGCCAAGGTACACAAATTAATATTCAGGCTGTATATCACCCTCACACACCTGGCGTGTTGATTCAGTTCACATTATCCACTAACGTACGATGTCCTATAATAATGCATTACTGCATTAGCTATTTAACGAGACATTTATACAAATAAATCAAATTGAAGTGTCTGTTTGGAATTTCCAATTAACAGTTTTTCAGTTACTGCATTTATGAAAGGTACGATACTTACATCGAATATTTAACTTTTAAAATTTTTGTCTGACTTTCAGTCCGTATCTTTGTCAGTCTATCTGATTATCCCTGTTATTTTCTGAAAGGCTAGGCTGAGATTTTTACGGGACTATTACTGAAATATTTTTCAGACTGGCTTTGCCTCGCGACATTACTTGCGTCTGTTTTTGTAAACGTACACTAACAAAGAAACTTCATCAATATTGGCCTGTGAATTTCTAGCTTACAAAATGCTCATTGTGCATTTAACTGTCATAATGGCACTAAAATAATAGAATATTAATGATGAAACTATAACTGCGTTAATCCATTGATCTATTTAGTTCATGAAAGCATACACTGAACTGTTTAATGTGAGTTATGAAAACCATTTCTATTTGGATCTATTATGCTAAGTACACATCGGCTGTATTAGTAAACAGCTTTGATCAGACATCGATTATACTGTCAATATTCCGACTTCAATTAGTATGTCTATATTTAAAAAGATAAACAGTTTCATTAAAAACTTCAGTGGTTGAACCGTGAAATCATAACAGATAGACAGAGATCCTTTGAAATTTTAAATATTCGTATGGATTAGTGGATGTTGCCCGGCTCACAATTAAAGTCCAATTTTTAACATGACATATATTTCATTTTAATTCTTTTTACATTGAACAATGAAGAGGCCCACTGTGATTCGTCTTCTAAATTGTATGAGGGGCTCTTCCTTTAAATTTATGACGTTCATTAGTCTAGTTGAATACGACACTTCTTTGAAAGGCGCGAAGATGGCACTAATTGTAAGGATCCCCCAATTTGTCACAAAAATGTTTCCTCGTAATGTCCTCGAGCGCTCGACATTTTCCTAATAAAAATCACTTACATTTTAATGTTCGAGAAATTACGACATTGTTATGTCATGTGTATTAAATATGTGTAAATAATGTGTACAAAAATAAAATGTTGATAAAAAAGACAAGCACATAAACCTATATATTTGTACCCCTTTTTACAGTATTCGCCCAGTTATCTATATATATTATCCATAGGTTATGGCACCTGTATATAAATATATGTTTACATATCTTATGGAACCTATGTAGATAAAAATATGATAATTCAAATAGTTTCTAGTGGAGCCAACTTAAATAGAACAATAATATAAGTTACTAATAATAACGTTAGTTAATAATGAAAGTTTCTTACGAAAATTGTCTGCAGCATTGTATTAGGTTTATTTTAAAAATAAATCTCTTAAAATCTTTAGTATTTTTTACGACACACTTATATTCTACGTATTTAAAGCATACATTTTAAACACAAAACCTTATAATAGAAATATCATTAAGCAATAAAAGTAAAAATAAATAAAGTAGATGCATTTAAAAAACGCGTAGATCATATTCTATACACCTATTTCAGCAACAAATCTCAGAATATCATAAATAAAATAAGTAAATTTAAATAATAAACTTATTTCGAAATTACATAATAGCTTTTCTAGATTGGACTTAAGTAACCTCGAATCAAAAGTCAGGTACAAGAAAACACATCTTGTTCAAAGTATCTAGCACTTAAAACATTTTTTGCCCAAAATATCCATGAAGCTGGTTAATTAGCGGCTATGTCGCATCTGTTAAAGAACATTAGTAATTGAGGCCGAGTTGTGGGCCTCGTATATTTTGAGTTAGCGAAAAATCCAGCTCTCATTTCTACTTTTCATTTTAATACAAATTTTATTTTTTCAACCAAGATTTTGCTTTGCAAAATACAACCTTAATTTCAAACATTATATGTATTTGATTATACGAATAAATTTAGAAAAGAAATTTAGGCTGGTCTCCGGGATGGTTTTACTGATTTTGATGGGACTTTTACAAGCAGATAGCTAATGACATAAGAAGTAACTAGGCTACTTTTTAGACTAGCTTCACCCAGCGGTGTTTCCCGCAATTGTTATTGTAAAAGTACATATTTTACCTTTATGTAGTAATATATTTTGCAAGTTTATGTGCTTGAAGTCAACATATCTGAATGAATGAAACATGTTCATTACAAACAAATCGTTTGTATTTACAGGTATACTAATCTTGAAATTATAAAGTTCATTCGATTATTAATGAGTTGAAATGTCATGAAACGTGAAACTCTTCAATAATAGTCAACGTAGATATTTAGGCAAATAACATATGCATAGCTACAAAGCAGCCGCTGTAGTAACGCAGATAGAAGAATATGCTATACAAGAATTCTTTAGTTTTTTTTTATTCTTTTAAATATTTCGGACATGTAACACAACGCCATCTAGTCCCAAACCAAGCAGAGCTTGTATTATGATTAATAGACAACTGATATAAATACATAATTTTTTTTTTTTGTAAATACATACATATTATACATAGAAATTGTCCAAATTAACTTTTAATTCTATGGGAAGCTGCGATATACATGTTTTATGCAATTATTTATTTCTTTGATTCTGCGTAACCAATCATTCTTTTGTTTTCCCGTAATTTCAAATCCAGTATAAAGGCAAATCAAGAATTATTTACTAAATACATACAAAGGTACATCTTTCTCTCTGAGTTTTGTACCTATGTAATAACTAATTCACTTGCTTATTACATAATATGAACGAATATTTTTAGAGCAAATATAAACGACAGCATATTATTTTAATCTAACATTAAGTTATTTTAAATTGAAACTTTTACATTCGAACTTCTCATTTCAGAAGCTATTACTCAAACGTGTAGGTACACTCACAAATGAGATTTCATAATTAACGTAAGCCAGGTCGGGCCGTCAAGTGCATGTGAAAATTTAACGAGAGGAGCCGGCCGGGTACTTCAGACCTATCTCAACCGTCACGCCTGCATACAGACTGTGGTTTTGACGTGAAAAACACTTATAAAAATAAGCGATGTGAGTGTTTTTCCATTAATTGCCATGATTAATTTAATATCTGTGACACCATTTTTGTGGTTATTGATACATGCCCTTTATTCTTCTTATATTATATAGGTACTGGATATACTATTTATTTTTTAAAAAATCTTTAAAGAAAGGATTTATAGTTATTCTGAATGATTACTCAGAATAACTATTTTAACTATAAGTTGGCCTTTTCATCAATTATCAATTATCAACAACCCATAATGTCCCACTGCTGGGCTCGGGTCTCCTCTCAGGAGAGGTTTAAGGCTAGCATAGCCAAGTTGGCTTTTTAAAATCCTAAAATTAGGAGATGGATATATTTTTCCCTTTCAGTTCCAAGAAATTTGACTTAAATCTAACCTATTTAGATTTATTTTAAACTCTCTGTTTAAAAAGACTTATCAAATTTACATAGTTCTGAATAAATGAAATCTATTACAGTTTTGAAACTTGACTCACCTAAATTTTCTAGCATAAATTTTCATAGCTAGATCGATTTATCGCCCGCGAAACACACTACTTACTAAACTTCATGTAAATCGTCGGAGGCTTGTTTATATATATGAGATAATTGAACAAAAATATTATACAAACCTACATCCATATTATATCAGCTCTATGTGTATGAACAGTTTATGAAATATACTAAACACGCACTTTTATTCTCACACGCGTCTCTACGTCACTCGGCTGTCTGTTAATTAATTTTTGCAAGATTAATGATATCATCCGACAGCGTTGTGAAGGGCGTGTGCTAGATATTCGTACAATATGAATTTATAAAGCACTGGTTCTTTAGACTGTGTGGTTTTACAGCTAATCTCAATTGCAATTATAACGGCCAAATTTTATATTTATCTTGCCTCGAAATTATATTAAGGTAGGTTATTTTTTTCCAGAAGTAGATATCTAAATAAGAAATACGTCATTACTTCGAAATATAGAAGAGACATGCTTTACCCCAAATAGATAGGCTCGACTGGAGACCTAATACAGTCTTCCAGAAATGTTAAGTTATTCTTTCGTTGCTTTGTTCGGTTACAGGGTAATAAGGTAACCAGAACTCAAGACCCTTCCTCCTGCTGATTCTGAGAGGAGGGAAGCTAAAATGGGGTGTGTGAGGGCGAACCATAATCTTTCGCCCCCAGCCAACCTCACCTGCACGCGGTGCATTATGGGTTAAACCCCTCCATGAGTAAGCGACAGAAGTCACGGCCCCCAGTTCCAGGTAGTCCCGCTATTCCTGGTCATGGTGGTGACCACGATTACGGAGGGACAGGGGGTGCTACGAATCACCGGGTTACGGGAGGCCACCACAAAAGACTGACCCTGGCAACGTTCAACGGCCACACGTTACGGCTAGATTCGCATCTGGTACAACTTGAGGAGGAACTTGGGAAGATTAGGTGGCATATCTTAGGGTTATGTGAAGTCCGAAGAGAGGGATACCATAATCCTGGACTCAGGTCACCTGATGTAGTTCCGCGAGGGAGACCAACGATCCCAAGATCGCGTGGGGTAAACAAGTCGCTTTCTGGCAACGTTGTGGAAATTTCCAGTGTGTCGAACAGGGTAGCGTACCTCATTGTCAAGCTTTCCGAGAGGTATAGCCTCAAGGTAATACAAGTGTACGCACCGACCTTGGCTCACTCGGACGATGAGGTGGAGGATATGTTCTATGACATATCGAGGGCCCTCCACTCCACTACTAAAACCCACTACAACGTTGTTATGGGTCACTTCAACGCCAAAGTGGGAGTACAAACCTGCGGCGAATCGGTAATAGGATCCCATGGATTTGGAAACAGGAATCATAGGGGGCAAATGCTCATCAACTTTCTCGAGCGGGAGGGGCTGTTTTTGATGAACTCATTTTTCGAGAAGCGGCCCCAAAGAAAGTGGACGTGGAAAAGCCCGGACGCTATGACCAAAAATGAGATCGATTTCATCACGACGGACAGGAAGCACATATTTTCAAATATTATCCTAAGATAACCGGGACTGACTGCTAAACGTAACCTACGGATCACGGAGACGCTCATGGTACCATGCCACTAGCGGTCACCCATTCAGGTACTGACCGCGTCATCATTGCTCAGCTTTGGTGATGGTCTAATCACCGAGTGCAATTGGACAATGAGCGCCTTCAATTGGACATTAAATATGTTTATCAGAAGTCTAATCGCCATAGTTTCGAATCAGACGTGTTTGTCGATGTGTGAAAAATGTGAGAATATTATTATTATTCTTGAACAAACATTTGTAAACTTTTTTCGTAAATCATATAAATCACGATTATACAGTGCTTAAGATGATAGCGGTATTATTTTGTATCTCAGACGTATAAGTTCCGAGCCGCATTTCACCCACCGCTATGATAAATGATCTCATCCAGCTGATTTTCCTTTCTGCGCTATGAAATTTTTCAACTTAAACGATAAGGGTGCTCCGCGATTTTATGCCCTCCTATAAATATAATAATGATTTATAACACCATTTATACCGTCTCGAATAGTGAAGGCTTTTCAATATAAAATGTCGTTCCCGATACGCCAGCGGTAACTTTAATTTAAGAACGTAGTAACTACTTAGGAACTTAGTCAAGGACTGAATAAAAGAGCCGGTTGGAACAAAGGCCACTTGGGAATAATAATTAATAATCGAACACAAAGGAACGTCTTGGGTAACGGAAACTGTGTAGATTTACTACCTTTAGCTAGCTACACGTTCTACATAATATTTAATTCCAAGCGTATGAGAATAGGGCCACTTTTTAATAAAGGGATTCATTTTTATTTAAAATGATGACTGAGAAGTTTATTAGTTATACATATCACTAAAATGATGTAATTATAAAACCTTTTTATACATAAAATCTTAATAGAAGACATTGACCACTGCAAAATGATACCAAATGAGAATCAGACTACTCGGTTTTGCATGGTCACACATTAAAAGTTTGACTTAAAGACTACCTCCCTTTTTAAACCATACTTAGCGTACCGTAAATCGCAACGTCATAATATGTCGGTCGGGGAAAACATTCAAAATTAATATCCTTATAGACCTTTTAGTGAACAAGTGTATCAATTTCACAGTCCATCGCCTCTCGAACACGTTTTCGTTTATTTTATAATTCATATTATGCTCATGTTAGTGACTTGATTAATTCAGTTATTATTTACTCTATTATTTAATTTAAGTTACCTTACAAAGTGTTCATTTACAATGGACAGATTGATTGATTGATACATGTTATTTATACCATTTTCAACAACAACTTTCATAACTGTGTAAATATAAAAGCCAGTGGCTGTTTTTGAAATGAGCTTTAAAATGTGCGAGAGCATGGAAGAGCCACCCTTCGGCACAAATGGGCCGGTTCAACCGGAGTGATACCACGGCCTCAGAAAGAAACAGGTGTGAAACACCGCCTGTGCTATGTTTCACCGAGTGAATGAGGATATCGGAGACCCATTTTCCATTCCCAAACTCCTCCCCTTTCCCCCTACCCATCCCCCAAAAGATGGCAGCGCAATTGTGACGCCTCTGGTGTTGCCGGTGTCCATGGGCGGCGGTGATCGCTTACCATCAGGCGATGCGTCTGCTCGTTTGCCACCTATTCCAAATAATAATAATAATTAAGCACATTTTGAACAATATTCAGTAAAAGTATTTTAATTAAGTCAATAGTTTTAAGATTTCAATAAATTTGTAGAAATTGTTAAAATAAAGACTAGCACTAATGATATGAATATTATCGTATATAAAAAGGGTCCTTGATATCACAATGATACTAGGGATCTCCTTACTAGGTTACACCCCAGCCATTCTGTAACCACACACAGTCTCTTGCCTGTGGATATTACCGACTGCAACACAACCACCCTGCCAGGGATTCCCAACAAGTGAAATAGTTCCTTGGTACGACAATATAGTAATCAATAATTTAATGGCAAAGCTTAATTTTACCTTTCTAGATCAATGAATACATCTTGATATTATAACTAAACTAACTAAACTTTGTTAGAAGGACTTAAATTATAGAATTTTAGTGAAAACTCAAGGACTATAGCCACATGACAGGAGTCACAACGTATCGATATAAATTCGAATGAAAAATTGTTCAGTTGAATATGTCATTTTCAACGAACATAAATTTTGTATCAAATGAATCACGCAAACGTGTCATTTCTATGAACCTATAAATAAATTTCAATGTGCGGATCTGGCTAAAATGTCCCACAAATATATAGGGGTTAGGAAGCATTAATCTTCCTCTCATTTGTACAATGGCCTATACATCGTTAATATTTTAAAATATCAAAGGAATTTTCTATTTGCTACAATAAAGTTGTAAATAGCTAGTAGTCAGCATTTTTTGTCATGTGTTTCAATTAAAACAAAACACATACGATTACTTAATTAATACATTTATATTGCAATGTTATATTACAAAATATATAAAAAAGGTGTATTTAGGGCATCGTTCCTCTCCGGATATAGACCTCATAGTAAAAAGATCATCATCATCATCAACAACCTATAATGTCCTACTACTGGGCTCGGGTCTCCTCTCAGGAGAGGGTTAAAGCCATACGTCGCCACGCTGGCCAAATGCGGTTTGGGAACTAGCAAGACTACGTTGTGACTACGTATCTTGCCGTTAGATGTTTTTAGCCCGCCCGAAGTCCTCCAACTAAGCTTCACGACTCCTATCTATGATAACAACCGGGACCGACTGCTTAACGTGACCTCCGAATCACGGAGACGTTCATGGTAACATGCCGCTAGTGGTCACCCATCCAGATACTGACCGCACCGTCGTTGCTTACCCTCGTTGATTGTTTCTAATCACCGAGTGCAACTGGGCTATGAGCGCTAGTAAAAAAGTACGTTTTACAAATTTTTAAAATTCTAGGTTGTTATTCATAAGAAAATGATATGTGATAGTCGCAATTTAATATAAATGTAGACCTTTTTTACACATTTCATGCAGCAAAAACGTCAGTGTGGAAATTGTAGAGTAGTGAAATATCGTGAGCAGCTGCAGCGGCTAATGAACTCGTTTCATTTTACTAATATAGCGCATCATGTCCAGCATATTGAAATACTCACTTTATGCAGGGTTAATTTGTAAATTGACGGACGTATTTGTGAATTACTTGACCGCATGGTACTACGCTTAATGTTCACATCAGATCGCTCTCATTCATCTGATGACATATTCAGTTTCAGCAGCTACTCTGAAAATGCTCGTACATAGTATTTAAAGTCTATAAATTGAAAATACAGTATTTAAAAATTCTTGTAGTTTTTTTAAGAACACAATAGTTATTGTGTTTTGAATCAAACACACTTTTCGTTTTGAACAAGAAGAAAACACTTATCCTCAAAATTACTATCCTACTAATATTATAAACGCGAAAGTTTGTATGGATGGATGTCTGAAAAACTACTGAACTGAACGGATTTGGATGAAACTTTACAGTAATATAGCCTATACATCAGAACAACACATAGGCTACTATTTGCCACGATAACCGACATATACGCGGGCGAAGCCGCGGGCATAAACTTGTTTGAAATAATTATACACATCTTGTCACCACTGTGGTGCCGGACGAACATGAAGTGTCACAAACAACAACAACAGCATAGAAAAGAAATTTATACACAGAGTTTCTGCCGACCAGTCTGGTCAGCCTACCATAGTACGCCTAAACCTCATTTATAAGGAGAGACCTTGTGAAACACTAGGCTATGAAAGGCTATTGATGACGACATTTCACCCCTCTGCTAAATAAGGTAGTATATTTATTTCTATTTCATTTCAAATAACTGATATTATATGTATATGATTTTTGATTGGAATTTGAATTGATTCTTACGTTTAAATTACAATTAGTGATTTTACGTATTTTATTTTTTTACACATATTTTAAGCATTTATAAGCCCGTCAAACAGTTTCGATTCAACTCAAAAACATTCGGTTCGATTCTCATATGGGATCATAAAAATGAGGGCCAAACATTTTTCCACGTTATTTAAATATCGCTCCCCTACGACGTAGAAATTATTATCAGGGGTTATAATGAAAGGAAAAAAATAATGAAAAATAAACAATTGAGTTTGTGAGATGAGGCAAAACAAATTGCTTTTATTTTTTACTTATATTAAAACATCTAGCAAAAGTTATATATTTATCTCTTGGTAGGTAGGTTCTTCGTCTCATTTAGTACACTAAAACCAATTTCGAATTTATTTGTTATAATTATAGTAACATAGTAAATAGTTTAAAGAATATATTTTTCGAAATAATTTAATAAGTTTGCTAACCTATTCATAGATAAATTTACATTCATCGTTAATTCCTATAGTGTTATTAGTTCCCTAAGAAATGCTTTTGATATTAACGATTTGCACAACAAATTGTGTAAAAATATCTCGTGGAAGCCTCATGCATTTAGCTATCAATTGTCCACTAAAAGCAATTTATATTTCGGACGACCTTCCAAACCAACCCGATTTGAGATCCTCACTTAAGTTGCATTGAAACGGTTTCTAAAAATCATAGCGGTTTGTACCATCGCAACCTTTTGATCTCAGTAGGAACTCAGACACAAAAGTTTCTCCCGCCGAGCTCAACAATGGGTATTGCGAAAGATTAATCGTCTAAAGAAACCCTGTAAGCTGGAAAAAATTATTTTTCATCTTTATCAAAACGAGTGCGAACCGTGGCAATTAAAGTACATATTTCTATATCTTACTGTGTTGATGAATGAATTGAATTGAATGAATTAAAATTGACAAATTTATATTGGAATATAAATGATTAATTTTCTTTTATTTGTAGGTACTCTTGGATACTGTCAAAATGACTCTACTCTGTCTGAATGGCGGTCACCATACTCATTGCAAATGCAAACAATGCAAAACATGGTGACCAACACCATGGCGGCCTAGTGCTGCTTCTGCACACTAGGCAGCCTCCAGTCTCGTACTCACCAGCGAAATGATATGTAAAAAGACCTGAAAATAAAATGTTAAAAGAATAAATAACAGAGAATCAGTAAACTTCCATACTGTTTATTAAATAGTATGTTGGAAAATGTGTGTATTAAACGCAACGGAACTTATTTTATAAAATAATAAAAATTTGCGAACATTTTAAATTAAAGAAAAAAATTATTCTTAAGAAGAGGAGCATTTTGAAGATTGAATTATACCTATAAATATATTTTTTGCTAACGAGCTTCTCACCAAATCTCCCGCCTTCGCCTGTGGGTACTCGGTCTTTTGCAATTACACCAATTTATTTTTCCGCAACGACTATTTATTAAATTAACTTCCATTTGCCGCCAACAAAGGTTTTTGTTATATCAATCAAAATGAATAAGAACTGTATGATTTCTTATTATTTATCAGCTAATTTTATTCCTTGTTTTGTTTTTAACAAACTTAGTTTTTCCTCAATTTAGTTAATGGTTATAATGAGACAAAAGTTTTTTAATCATAGAAGACACTTAATGTTTGTTTTTATGTCAACTTAATAGCTTTCCTTTGTTTTGCAATCTTTATAATTAGCTGATATGAAATTCGTGGTATTCCCCTTGGAAGTACTATTTAAATCGTAATTAAGTTTATGTACTTTAGAAGAAAAGAAAACAATACCTATTCTGAGGACACTTACTCACAGTAAAAGTACAATGCAAATATAGCAGAATCACTGTACCGTTAGCAGCCAATTATCATATTTACTTTTTAGATCTTGGAAGGAGTAAAAAATAAGCATCAAGGTACCAAGCGTCACATTGTCGTACGATCAAAGGTCCCAGTAGGCCGGCCACGCGTTCACGTTTAATTCAATTTGGAATCCCGCCAGATTTCGAATTTGCTGCCGGCGTGTCCTTTAAATAATCGAATAGCCGACTCACATAAAAGTAAAGGCCCGCTTAACATTTTACTTCCATACAAGCCTCAGCCGCATAAAGGATTTACCTTACAAAACACAACCTATATCTACAGAGAGTATGTATTTTAAATATAATGGTTTGTATTTAAAGCTTTGAGTTACTAAATAACTTTTGCAAATTAAATAAAATAAATAAATAAAACCCTAAGATACACTTAAATGCCAGTTGGCGCTCGACAATATAATTAGGTTCTTTATTCACAAAGACAATGTAATGGTACTTTAAAAATAAAGTGAATGGGTGCTTGTACTAGTATTATGTGAGAAGTGGCAAGCTTAAGTTATTATCTGTTTATTTTGTGACGTTATATACTAAAGCTGGCTATAACACTTTGTTACATTTGCTGCTGCCCTTACGTGTCGTGGCTTTATGGGAACTAAACACTGCTAGGTTTTTATAGAGTAGCTAAATATATTTAAAACTGCGATAAAATATGTACAAAAACAGCTCCACTGGCAACAACGTTTTGTACCATTTAATTATACAGTGTAGTGTCAAAAACTGGCCCATAGCATTTTAGTTATGACTAATAACAACTTGAACATTTTGTAGGAGAAATATTTGTATACATAAAACATAGGTATAGAACTGGTGTTTCAGCAATATAAATGCAAGGGTCTAGTAGCTACTTACAGTGTAACTCACGTTTCACAAGACTAAGAGTATTTTGTACAACGGGAGAGCCACGTTTCGGCATGAATGGGCTGGCTCGACCGGAGTGATACCACGGCCTCACAGAACAGAACACCGGTTTTCACACCATAATTGCCGGCAACGAACTTGTGACGCCTATGGTGTTGCGGGTGTGTGTCCATGGGCGATGGTAATCGCTTACTATCAGGCGATGCGTAGGATCGTTTGCCCCCTATTACATAAAAAAAGAACTAAGGAACCGTTTTCCAACATATTTTCGCTTGTGATGTGCGAGTAAGATATCTAACCAAAACGTTTCCCCAAACTGTACGATTGTAGAATTCGAGTTAGTAATAAATGGTTTAACGTTTCGATACAAGTGGAAGTGCTAAATCTTAGAACGTAAATCACGCTGCAGTATAGAAGCTCTGCAATTCGGAGAATAATCTGTACCTCCGTTTTGTTTTCGCATGCTCAGGGCGGGGTCGAGTTGTCTTGAATAATTGAATGATTATCTTATTCAGCACCTGAGAGATGCCACAAATAACATTTACTTATATAAGACGTGAGGCATATTTTATTCTTAGTTTTTCTCAAATAAATCTTACCCTGTTGTATTTACAGTCGAGACTTTAATAGACAAGGCTAGTAATTCTAATATTTTAGCTTTGTTATGTCATCATACTAACGTTACTAAGAATTACACAAGTATAGCGTTTCATGTACTTAGTTTATAATAGACTAGTTTTTACCTTGTTCCGTTTGTGTGTATGTCGAATATAAAGGTAATTATTCGGATTAATATACACCCTTTTACACTGACAAATAATGTGACATCCTAAAGGGATCTAATCGTTGTCCATATTCACTATTAAGATAGTGACCACCATTCTTGGATTCTACTCATGGTTTCCATCTAGCAGAGTAAAGTCGCTTTAGCGATTCCATATATAAAAGAATTAATTTAGAAAGATTATTTCCAAAATACTTTTCTTTAGGACACCATTAAAATAGTTATAAGCGTTTAAAAAATGATAACACAAATAGGTGTTGCTGTAAACAAAATAATTCGTTAAGACCGATTTTTTTTGACTGTGCTATCACTTCAGTCGAGCTGGCTCATACGTTCAGAACCATGAACTTCCCACGTGTTCATTCTATTCAATAAAAAAGCACTGGTGGCGTTTCTCTTTTCAAATGCTGAAAGGATTCAGTTGAAACGTTTTCACCTATAGTTAACGTAATCCTTGTTCACTGCTGTTAATGTTATGAGTGTCAGAATATAAATAAAATAACGACCATTGGAACACTTCGTGCCAAAAACGTTCAACGCTTGTGGACCGTAGTCGTATTCACTTTGCTTTTTGAAACACGTTAAATTTGCATGCAATGCTATTTAAAAGCACACGCACCAAAAATTCAGGTTGGGTTTAACGAAAGATTTTAGGTTCACAAAATTTGTTTAAGCGTAGCTGTGCGTAATGAGCAATAGAACAACTACTATTTTATTAAACCAATTATTTAAAGTACAAAATAGAATACAAGCAGACTTAATAGTTAAGGAGTTCTTAACATTGAGATAGCTAAATGATATCAATTTTATATAAAACTCGTTACAATTGTGTATTCATATATTTTACAATAAGCTTCACAATTAGCAATTATTTAAATAAAGTAGTTTTATTTGTGTTAAGTACCTAAAATGAGTTTAAAGTCGGTGCCAAGGCGAAAGTAACGAAAAAATGCAAAAATGCACTTCCAGCCGAAATCGGGATGTCCACATACCACCTCATTAACCACCACATATTCTTATACAATATTCGATATATTTATGTGTATGCTTATGCAATTATGTATGTAAAAATAAATATAGTAATAGATTTGTATATATTAATTGTATTTGATATTTTTTACGTAATTTTGTAATCTATGTCAGATTTAGTAGTACGTCTATTATTGTCTAAATATAAATCGTCATTCATCCTGTTCAATGAAATCTAATATGCCTGTAGATTTATTACAGAATTTATTTCACTGTATACGTAAATAGATACTTCAAATTCGACTCCAAAAATAGTCTTCACAAGCATTTACTACATCTCAAAAAGTAACAAGATAAAATTAAGTGTCAAATGGAACGACCTAAAGCCGGAGTATCAAACCGACTTTGAAATTCAAAAAGTTTTGATGTGCCGATCCGACCTAAAATTTTTGAATAAACAGGATTTTTTATCACAAAAAACCACATAGCAGTCATGAGGACTGCCGACAGAAGTGAAAACTCAAAACTATACACAAAGTTACTTAAGCTCATCCGAAATGAACCTCTTTGCTCTTTAAATAAAATGCGCTATAAAAAGAAGCAAAAAATGAAAATTCCTACGTATTAATTGAATATACTAAACACAGCGACACAACAGTGAAAAGTAGCTGACTGTATCTTTTTCGCTCGGGTGAACTCGGGACTGCCGAGTCTATGACTATTTATGTGCACAGCGCCGCTAGAGAAGTTTTCACTTCAAAAGTATATTTCATATTCTACAACGTGATGCATTAGGGAAATTACTTAAATCAGCATATCTTTCTAGCCTTTATTATTCCTATTATTTGGGGTCGGCATCTAGTTCAAGCAGTTTTACCTGAATTTCATGTTTTACATGGAGCGACTAGCATCGGACCTCCGCAACCCAGAGGGTAAACTGAATCTGAAGGTTAAACTAGCTATCAGTATATTTTCGGCTCTGACCGCCCAGAATAAGGCGCGCCTCTGGCGCCCTCAGAGGGTATTGGCGGTCAGAGCCATACGCGGATACCGCACGGTGTCAACCGAGACGGCGTGCGCCTTGGCCGGAACACCCCCGTGGGATTTGGAGGCGGAAGTGCTCGCCGAAATTTATCGACGGGTGGCTGAATTCCGGGCGGAGAGTGGCATGCACCCTCCGCCCGAAGAGGTACGCGAGTGGCGTGAAGCCGCCCGTCGAGCCACTATGGTTCGGTGGTCGTCGAGGCTGGAGGCTCCACGTGCTGGCTTCGCCACCGTGGAGGCGCTCCAGCCCGTCATCCTAGAGTGGGCAGGGCGGCAGCACGGGACCCTTTCCTTCCGACTGACGCAGGTGCTTTGCGGGCACGGTTGCTTCGGGAAGTACCTGCACTCGGTCGCGCGGAGGGAATTGAGTCCCGCCTGCCACCACTGCGACTGCAGTGAGGACTCGGCCCAGCACACGCTGGCGGTGTGCCCCGCTTGGGCGCCGCAGCGTCGGGCCTTCACTGCAGTCATCGGAGGAGATCTCTCGCTGCCGGCCGTCGTACGCTCCATGGCCGGCAGCAAGAGCAGTTAT
This sequence comes from Hyphantria cunea, assembly GCA_003709505.1. NCBI lineage: Eukaryota > Metazoa > Arthropoda > Insecta > Lepidoptera > Erebidae > Hyphantria > Hyphantria cunea. The sequence continues at coordinate 687,760 of PKRV01000173.1, read as the reverse complement.
ACCGCGGTCGCGACCTTCTGTGAGGAAGTCATCGCGCGGAAGGAGGTGGCGGAGGAGGCCTGTGAGGACGATCTCCACTCGGACCCGATCCGCCGAACCTGGCGGCGGAGGCGCGTCTACCAGCGCCTGAGTGTGGCCGCGGATGGGCGGGACGGGTTTTCCCCTCCATCCGCTTCACAGACCAGCCGCGAGGGGGCGACGTTACGCGTGTGCCGTACGTCGCCTAAATTGAGAGGCTACCATCAGACGACGGAGCCCGCTTCAGTGCTGGCAGGCATTGGGAGGGGTCCGGATGGCGTAAGAAAGCGGTTCCCGGATCTCTCCCGTCCCAAGCGCAGAGTGGCACACCGTGTGGTTTTAGTCGGTTCGATTTCGACACACCGCTCCGCCGCAAACCCCGGTGGGGTGAAGGCCCAGGGGCATTCCACACGTAAAAAAAAAGATATCAGTATATTTGAGGGCATTGACTTCCCAATAACGATTGCCATAGATGTTCATGACAACCGGGACCGATGGCTTAACTTGCTCTCCGAGGCACAGACGGGAAACACCGGTATCTTTCATACCCCGGGCTGCTATTGAAATTTCTTGTTAGAAAAACACAACAACACCACAACAGACCTGCAGCCGCTCACGATAACCATTAGACCAACGAGGCAGTTAATAAGAAATATTTCGTAATAAATTAACTCATGACAACCGATGATTGTCCCATTTTCAGGGTGCCGTAGTTCACGTCTCAATTCATCAATTCCTATATTCATACATCATTCTCTCAAAAATACATCAATACCGAAAAAACACGAAAATTCATTCAAATTGGATCAGTGTTTACTATAGGAATGTGTTCCCATAGTGTCTGTCGACATGACGAACCCTAATTAGACGTACTGTTCTGCCTTACAATAGTTTTTTAGCCATGAACATAAAAGTTATTACTTTTTTAACTATAATAACTATCTAAAATCTTCATTTATTCTCTTAAATAAAATTAATATGACTGCAAAGACACAATGGTAACATTTGTCCCAACATTAAAATAGCGTCTATTAAAATAGTTACCGTCTACGATTCAAGTTGCGTCAACAACCCAACATTTTCACAAACACGAGTCGTCTGTGAACTCATTATTACGCGACATTGCCATCCAACAGCATATTGAGAAATACCTAAAACATTCAGGACGAAATTGTTGATAAAGCAAGGCAGGACTCAAAAACTCATTAGGTGAACGTTTTACAATGTATCGAATGATACTATTTAAGCCGATGAAGTTGGCGTACCCAAGAATTTGCGTTGGAAGTTTTCTAACTAATATTATACGTTGAATGAAATAGTTGAAGTTCAGTTTGTTATGCGCTTCGTGTAATAAGCTATCCTTGTAATCAATTTGTAAATAGTAATTTATAATTAGATTTGCACAGTTGCTGTTACAAAGTCAACGAAGGCACAAATTTTGTAGTTAATTTTTTTTTAACTTCAACTTCCAAACTCCGAGTTGTTATTAAGCATTGCTTTAATCATAAAAGTGATCCCGATGGCGCCCATGTCGCATCCTGTGGGCCACTATCAACGGAAGATTTACTTAAATTTATTTAATTTTTTTTATCCGCTTATTCTATAGTGCTTACAATATTCATACCAACTTTATATTTGCTGATATATTTGCAAAACAAACCTAAGCTGCATTATTTTCATCTATAGAACTATGCAACATATCTAAATAAGTATGCAAATATACGATTCCTTGAATAAATAAGGGGTGCCCTGGCAAGTTGGTCCGGTGCCTGCAAACAAGTGAACAACAGAGCAGAAATGTAAACGGTATTTTATTGTGCAAGATACTGTTACAGTCTGAACGCAGATGTGGAGCCAAATAAAGTGACAAGATACTTTCAGAAGAGTTTTCATAAAAAAACTGATTTTTAAGTATAAAATATTTGATATTCGCTTCGAGCTTGAAAGAAAAAAAAACTGGAGAAGTTTGATGTTTTATAAAATTTTAACGGTGAATTAAATTATCACTTATTAAATCTAAGGTACCGCACATTTTACATAATCGTGGCCTTGCAATATTTTGATTTGATGTTATTTTTTTATTTCTAGTCTAAACCTATCGATTTCTAACGCCATCCAAGAATGTACCTCGTACCGTAGCTTGGTCTTTTTATCTACGTAAGGTATTAAAATACATTTATACCATATGATATCTCCTCACAGAAAATTGATCATAGTTAATCAGATTAAGTCATTACTACTGCGAGGTAACCAGGGTTGCATGACAAAAAACACTTTAGAAATTTAAAAAAAAAGACGCGCTACGGATTACTTTGGGTTCGGTTTATAACATGTTCTCTTTATAATTAACCACATGGAATTCATTTAAAAATTAAATCCAATAATAGAATCATTTCCAGTTAACGATATATTATGTATCCTGGCTGTACAAAAGTACCATCTGGGCGATGGTCACATCACGATTGCAGCGACTTGTGTGTTTGTTTACTGGAACTAACTAGACTCACACGAAGCCACTTCGAAGCACTCGCTACGGTGCACTAGCAATACTTACTCAAATTGTAGCTTTACGTGATTTGATATACTTATATTTAGCGCTATATGAAGAAATTAAACATTTTGTACTTGAAATTGTAACAATTAATATTTGTATTCCTTTTTTTTATTCATTGTATCACTTAGAACTCTTCATTTTATTTTAGTATGCAAAGAAGAAGTTGAAAGCGAAGAAATTGTAGTTTGTATTTTTTTATAGATTGTAGACCAGTAGCTTCATTATTGCCTTCATAGGTCTCTTAAATTATATCTCAACCTCAGCTTTTTCGCAAGTTGATTTGCATGTTAGATTTGACTATCAATCAATTTTAAAATAGACATAAATTTTATGTGCTGTCCATAGAATTGTTTGTTTCTTGATTTTTTATCACATGATTATTAGTTAGGTTAAAATCTATGCCAATACCCGCCAATAATAAATTTAAGCCTAATTAGGTTTCATATATGCCACCGTTATCTAATCGAATTATTACATTTGCAAGTGGATTACACTACTTTCAGTTATTCCAATCTATTTCTCCAAGTACCTGATTGGTACAATGAATGGCTTGTTCGTTTTACGTACATAGAACTAAAATTTGAAAAATGAATGCTTCAAAACATACATCTGTTTTTCCTCCAGGGAAATAGGCTTGAGTGCAAGAGATTCAGATTTTATCTAAACTCTACCATTTTCATAAAACTTCTAGAATTATTCATTTGTAGCTATGCTATTCAACCCGGGTTCCGTGCGTTTAGGCCATTCTGATATACATATTACAGAAATCAAACAATTCACCACGGACATCAAATATTTTGGGTATCACTTAGAACCCAAAATATTTGATGTCCGTAGTGCTTCCCGGTGTCCGGTCGAAAACCATGTCTGCCTTTTTTCACTTCATTTTATTTGGCATTTTGTTAATTAGGGGTAGTGGACTTATCATATTTCCAACTCCTACAGTTTCCTTCGGATTATTATAGTTGTGGGTTCCAAGACAGTTTAGTTTTTCCTGGAATCTCGAGTGTCATAGCTCGCTGAATTTGTGGATGCTGTTAATCCTGGTATACAAGTGTTGTAGAAGAGGGATTATGGGCAGTATTAGTCCCAAAAAAAATATTCAACTACCTTAACATGTATCAATTCACTAAAAAGCATTTTATCACGGCAATTTTAGGTTTGTTAAATGACAACTTTACCACAAATTTAGTTATATCGATAACTTAATAGCCCATAGTTCCCTAGATGTATGAACTATCAACTAACCATATAATTAAATTTCCCGGAACCCTCGGGCCTTTGTTCCTACTCACACGTATTCTGCTATTTTATGATTAGTATAGTTTAAAGTGTATTTCATTAAGCCCGTAGGCTATAGTTTCCTTTCTAAAGGTGGTATATTTTTGAATTATCTAATAAGATTTTTTATAGAATATGATTGGTATACGGAATAGCAATACAACCATTTAACATAAATTATACTACACCAATAGTAATAT